>JAADXX010000576.1:0-18920 GCA_023338025.1 Phytopythium oedochilum | reverse complement strand
CGGCGGCAGTGTTGCTCGTAGATAGCCTTTGATCTAAGGCATTAGTAGCGGATCCCGGACAGAAAGGGAACTCTATGGGACTAGATGAGCCGCAGAAAAGGAGGAGTCTAGCATAGGGGGATCTGGAGGGGTAACTATTAACCTGCACGACATCCGACTCTGGGCCTGCACGCATCGGTCGCGGACGTCAAGCTCAAGGTGTACGCCCACTGCGGTATTAGGACTGCCGTGGCGCGGCTGGACGGCGACCGCCGCGTGCTCGGCTTCTTCAGCGCAGAGCGGCATGCGGCTGGACGTCATGGGCACGACCCGCTCTCGCTCTCTCGCGCTTGGAGGAACCGACGTCTTTTGAGGACCTGAATGAGCAACTGACTGTCGCCCCTTCCCTCGTCGCCTCGTTATGTTCCGCTGGAGGTGTTCGAGGCCTGCTTGCAGCCCCGACGCTTCACATGCGTTCTGCATTGCGCTCGCCCTGACATAGACACTGCTTGCCGCTACCACCTGCCACGCTCTTGTCGGACCGCCGATCCCAGATAAACACGAGTTCGCTCCTACGTCTGCCGGACGGCCGCGAATATTCTGGGAGTGTTTTTGCTTACATATTTTTAATAATAAATGACTTTATAAATTGTTTATGTTGAAGTAACTGGAACGACATGTAAACATATATTACAGTATTCTGACAACCGGTACCGTTTTTACCTGGTACATCACGAGCTCCAAAGGTACAGTTCCTTGTGCCGAGATGCCGACGTGCAGCGTAAAACCGCCGCAAGAGAGCAAGATATACAGTGTACGTACACTGCTTTCGTTCCACCCAGCAGCAGCTCAAGTGGTTCGTGCATCGCGGATGGGAAGTATGGACCACCGCACGTGCTGCTTGCACTCGCTGTTCGAGGTCAGCGATGATTACACGGAAGCTTGGATACTACCCCCGTGAACAGGCCGACGTCGTCCGACCTGTCCTTTTTAAAGTTCGAGTTGCCCCTAACTCTAAACTATTTACTCTAAACTGCTCTGGACTGAAATGGATTTACTTAAAATAGTTTTCATACAAATTTTAAGTTCTTTCTGATATCTGAGATTTTGAATCCAGCTAGAGTCGGAATGAGAGGTTATTTGTGCGCACAGTGCCTTTGATATGGCATAGTCGTCAAGCAGTCTGTCTTGTGGCATATCGGGAAGGGTTTCGGGTTCAACTGCTTCACATACTTACTTAAATACTGGCGAACCCTCCCTCCCGCTGACGACCGATGCGACTCGGTCATGGGCCAGCCAGCCGGCTGCGCGCTCGCTCTCTGCGCTACACTGTGGTCCATTCCCCTCCGGGCCGGCCCGGTCGCCATCTGCAGGATGCAGTCTACATACAGCCGGCAACCCTCTCTGGGTGTAACACGTTGCAGTTGTCGGCGTGCATTTCCACTCATCCGATCCGGAGCGGATTCGACTCGGCGGCGCGTGTCTCTTCCGCCCGTTGATCGATTCCAAGCAGCGCGTCAACTCCTGGACGGAGCGTCGACGTCGCCTTGTCGTTCGTGTGACAATGCGTGGAACGGCCATCCGCGGGGATGCGCAGCGCTCACTCGCCCTTGATGACTTGATGACGTTGCGTCGTGACGAGCCCCGGCTTCGGCGCCCAGTTAACCGGCGCAGCTGGCGCGCCAACCGCGCTCGCGTGAAAAGTGAGGACTATCTCCGTGACCGATTCGACCAGCGCGCTGTCTTTGTATTCGACGCAGCCACTGTCTGCGCCTGGAAGAGACCGCCGCCGCGAGTTGAATCCCACGCCCGATTTCTTTTTTCTCAGCGGCTATGGCCGGCCGGCCGGGCGACGAATTGTATTTCGTTCGTGGGGGACCGCTTCATGATGATCTCGGCGCTTGTATGCTGCTGCTTGAGCCGCCTCTGCTGCCGCGTTGGACTCTCGCGGGCGTCGAGTCGAGACGGCCTCGACCTCGACGGTGTGGCGTCAAACAAAACCCATTGAATGCAGCACGGTCGAGGGAAGCGCGCCGTGATCAAATTGAACGTTGGGGAGGCAAAGGCCGCGACCGCGACCGCCAACTCATGACTCAGGTCTTCAAGCGCTGAGACGCCCCCGAACGCTGCTGGAACGGAGCGGCCGCGTTCTCTCGCCGGTGCACACGAACTCGGTTCCCGCCCCATCCACTTGGCCGGCGACGCCGAACGCCGCCCGCCCGCCGCTTGGGCCCTTGCTTCGAATAGTCGATTGTCGAGCGCGCTGAATCGATGGACGGGCCTGGAGACGGACGCTCTCCAATTCAGTCTTGTAGGCCGTGAGCCTCCTCTCTCTCTCTTTCTCTCTCGGGTGTGTCGAGACAGAAGATCATGCATTTGTGGTGTCTTGGGGGTTTAAATAGCGTTCGCACTCGCTGCAGCGCGGGCGACGCAGATGGAAGAAGCGCACTAGAGTATACAATGCAGCGCCCCGAGCTCTCTCTCTCTCCGTACTAGTCTACTACGCTCAAAAGAGGCACTCGAGGAAGTCCTTGAGGTCCTGGTCCGTGATCGAGGCCTGCGTCACCTGCGGGGGCGGCGGCAGGCTGAAGAAGAACGGACTCGTGTGCCGCGCGTCGGCGGGCGGCGGCAGGAACGTCATGCAGTCGTAGTCGACCACCGGCGCGGCGTCGCTCGGCGAGTTGGCCGACAGGTGCAGGTGCTTGAGGCTGGCGGACTGCAGCGGCGGCAGCAGCTGGCTGTTGCTGCGGCGGTGGAGCAGCGCGTCGTGCTCGGTCGCGGCGGCTTCGGGCGTGGATGGGCAGGAGCTGTCGCTCTGCGAATGCAGCGCCTGTCGCCGCAGGCTCTGGCCCGGGTGCATGTACCGGTGCTGGGTCTTCATGTGGCGCGTGAGGTTGCCGGCCGTGCTGAAGGTCTTGCCGCAGCCCTCGACCTGGCACGTGTGCACGGCGGCGCCGCTGTGCACCTTCTGGTGCTTGACGAGCATGTCCTTGTTGGTGAAGATGCGCGTGCAGCCGGCGACGGGGCACTCCATCTTGTGCAGCGCGTGCAGGCGCTTGTGGCGCGCGAGGTTGCCGGACGTGCTGAAGCGCTTGCCGCACGCCTTGATGGGGCACTGGTGCGGCTGCTCGCCCGTGTGCGTCTTGAGGTGCTCGTGCAGCGTGAACTTGCGGTGGAAGCGGCCGCCGCAGTGCGCCACGGGGCACGCGAACGGCCGGTCGCGCTGCTGCGGGTCGCGCACGCGCGGCGCGGACGTGGGCGGCGCCGGATTGCGCAGCACGGGCAGCATGCCGAGCACGCGGCCGGGCGAGCTGGAGCGTGCGATGGACACCGACATGGCTGGCGGGACGGACGCGGATGCGGCGGGGGGAGGAGACCTTCGTTTCGACAGGCGCGCCTCAAAAGCGGAAGTGAGCCTGGCCGGCGGCGCGAGGAGACCAGAGGAGAGACCGACGACGCCCTTGAGGTGCGTGACAGGGACGAGCTGCTGCAACAGTACGGTACGCAGAACGTGTACTGAGCGAATAAAAAACAGTTTTTTGTTTGTTTGTTTTTGTTTGGTCGCCATCATACATACTGTCGTAGTTTTTCGTGCAGAGAGCGACCAGCATACTCACTTCAAGATGTCGGCAAAGACACATCAGCGGTTGACCAGCTATGCAATACCGAGTTTTCTGGCTAACCCGGCCGGCTGTTCGGCCATAAAACGCGGGGATCGCTTGGACCGGGCAGCCAAGCGTCATGGACCCGGGAAACAGCCACTTTTCGACCGGCCGCGCGCGTTACTCGCAAGCAGCCTTGTCCTATCCAAACACGCAGCGTTTTTATTGTACTCGCGGCCTGGATTCACCCGGACTAATATTGTCCGCAGCCGTTGACGACCGCGGGGGCTTGCGTGAAAATGAAATGTCCGCGGCGATTTAAAAGTACAGTCCGTCGGTTTCGCTTTGAGGGCCGGTTGTATCCTTCGACTTTTTCTCACGCATACTGAAAGCAAGAACTCCAGTCACGCACTGTGCGCGGCGCGTTCGTGGGTTGAGTGTCCACACGCCGCTGATTCCCCCGTACATATCGAAGAAGCGCATCGAAATCTTTCGACCGTTTCGACCGCATTGATGCGCCAAGAGGATGCTCGCCAGTGGAGGGGTCTGTCCCGCGAGCAACAATTGTCGAGTCAGGTGCATCTCCCTCGAGGAGCATAAATTGACACTTGAATCCGGGTTGTTGTGCGAGACACCGAGTTGGCTCTTCTCCCTTTCTAGTTTAATCCGGGACCTCGAGGCGCCTAATGCGCATAGGTATGGCAAAGGAAACTCTTGATCGGGTTGTTTAACCCCATGACGACCAAACGGATTTTGCCGTTTTCTATGTACCTGTACCATTTACAGGCGAGAGAATGATGACGACCGCGCAGTTTGCCAGTCCACGATTTCATGGAGAGATTTTCAGCAAGTGACCCCTATGGCGCACTGTACAGAGCTCGAAGTGGACTGTTCGATAGTATTAGCCGCTGGGTGAGCCGACTCTGCAACTTGCTCGTTGTACTATGCATCGCAAGCTTGGAAATGGCTTCTGCCGATTGCGACCAAATGCAGTGTGTACTACAGTTCAGAACGATATGGAGAGCGGCGTTACTTCGAAACTTGGTCAATATATGCCTCGCATTCTCGAAAATGGCTTCTGCCGATTACGACCATTGCACGTCTATGCTTGGACGCAATACAGTACAACTTTGAGAGCGGGACGTCCATGCACCTTGTGTTGGTCGCGCTTCCCGCGGCCCAGCTGACGGTAGATCCAGTGTAGTAGCCATGCCAGGCAGCGAGTTTACTTTGCCCCGCCGAGATCCCCCGCGTATTCCCCTTTCGGGCGTGTTGGGCTCCGCCAGGTCGGCCGGCTGGCCGCCTAGATGACCGGCTTTACTAGTATCCAGCAACAGGTCGCGACGCTACGGAGAAAGCTCGGTGCATGCCGATCGATCGGAACGCACGAGCTCGCTGCTACATTCGAGTCCGTAGGGCTATAATTGCCCAGGAAATTAGAGAGAGGAGTGTGGGCGGAACACATGTCCAACTTTGCGACGACCAAGCAAGTGTACGTACATGGGAGTGCAGCAGCCACAGTTACCTTTGTCGACTCGTCGCGTTGGACTCTCGGAGGCGCCGCGACTTCATGGACGCCAAGGCTCTGTTGCTTCTACATACATGCGCCAAACCGACGAGTCTTCAACTACGTACACTGTACATACGACCCCCCCCCCACTCGTGTCTCCGCACGTAGACATGCGACTGACATTTCGCGCGGATACTTTTTGCATGGGTTTCCTGGTCGCACCTGTCGCCGAGGAAGGCCGCGGCGCCACTGTATCGCGGCTTGCGTGAGGCCCGCCGCAACCGCGTGGCGAGACCGAACGGAGGGACCGAACGGAGCGAACACGCTTGTCGCTCGATTGTTGTTGATGATGGCGCGGCGACCGTGCAGTAGCGTATGATGGCGCGGCTCCCGAGCAATACTGTACTTTAGAGGCGGATCCATTTGCGCGTGCCGAGCTACAGTACCACGCAGCTCGAATTGCGCCAGGTGCACGGAAGGGGGGACGCCATTTCTCCATGTCGAGCGGCTCCAGTTGAAGATGATGCACACCAGATGTTGTTTCCTCTCGAATAATTTATGGTGTGGACCACACAGAGGCCGCTCGAATTTTTATTTATGGGCTGTGCCGTACGGCCTGCACCAGGAATAAACCACGTCTGCGTCAACAGCGCAGTTGAACCAAAGAATGGGACCATTCTTCATCGCGCAGTTGTCGGTCGGCTCGCGGTCAGCAGCAGAAACGACAGCAGCAAAAAAGGTCGCGACGGAGCCGAGGATCGAGCCGGTCAGGAACACGGAGTTTGTGAATGTACACTGTACACTGAACCCGCAGGTTGAGGGTGGTGGCAAAGGCTACTATTAATTCAACGCCCTGCCAAAAAGGCCGTGTCTCCGAATCTGAATGGCGCATCGTACTTAGCGGACGTAGCACTGAAGATCACTCGACTGTATCGCATTTAGCCGACTTGAAACGGTCACAAACATCCCCAAAATCACATTTTTACCCAATCAAAGCGCTCGAAAGCGCACTCCTGTTCGACGGTTCGCTCGCCATTTATCGCCGCCCTTCCCGCGCCTCCGCCGCCTCCGCCGCCCTCCCGCGCCATGTCCTTCAGCTTCGGGGGCGCGACGAGCGTCGCCCCGGCGCCCGCAGGGGCCTCCGGTGCGTCCGCCCCCCTTTCCTCGAGCTGCATGCGGGCGGGACTAACGCGCCGCGCGGTGCACTGCAGGCTTCTCCTTCGGCTCGGCCCCGGCCGCGACCAACAGCTTCGGCTTCGGCGCCTCGCCCGCCGTCGGCGCCTCCTCCTCCGGCTTTAGCTTTGGCGCGACGCCGGCCCCGGCCGCCGGCGCCTCCTCCTCCTCCTCCGGCTTTAGCTTCGGCGCGACGAGAGCAGCGGCGGCGCCGGCCACGACCAACAGCTTCGGCTTCGGCGCGCCGGCGACCTCGGGGGGCTTCTCGTTCGGCGGAGGGGCCCCGGCCGCCTCGGCGCCGTCCTTCGGGCTCTTCAACGCCGCTACTACCGCTACTACCGCCGCCCCGGCCGCGCCGTACGTGGCTTGCATGCGCCGCGGATAGGGAGACTGTGACGCTAACGCTGCGCGCGCCGCGACCGACAGGAGCGGGCCGGCGATCTCGCTCGAGACCGTGTTCGAGGCGCTGCCGGCGGACGTGCAGCGAAACATGGGCGAGTTCCACGCGTTCCTCAAGGAGCAGGACGCGTCCGAGGCGTTTCTCAAGGCGGTCTCGCCGCGGCAGCTCGAGGCGCTGCAGCAGAACCTCGCGCAGCTCGAGCAGGACGGCCTGGCGCGCCGCAACGCGCAGGACAAGCAGCAGACGGCCGTGCACGCCGTGCGCAAGGACGTGCGGCAGCTGATCCACCAGGTGGACACGGCGTCGCTCAGCCTGCGCAGCATGGACGGCTCGAGCGCCGGCGGCAACGCGCACTTCAGCCACATCATGCGGCGCGTCGAGATGCCCTCGGCGTACTACTGGGACCTGCTGGACCACTTCGAGGCGCAGATGGAGGCCATCAAGCGCCAGATCGAGGACGTCGAGGCGCAGTTCCTGATCCAGCAGAACGGCGGCATTGGCAGCGGCGGCGGCGGCGGCCAGTTCCAGTTCCACCCGGCGCAGCTGCAGCAGATCTTGCTCGCGCAGAACGCGGCGCTCATGCAGGCGGCGGCGCGCGTGGCCGAGGTGCACGAGAGCGCCGACGAGATGCGCGAGCGCTTCCTGGCCAAGATGCGGCGCGACCTGGAGCGCCACGGCGAGAAGAACCCCGCGGCCTTCAAGAACCCGTTCGACAAGCGCAAGAAGAGCGCGGCGAGCGGCCAGGACCAGCGCCAGGCCATCGACTCGATCCGCTTCCGCACCAACGTGGCGCCCACGATCGTGTCGGCGGCCCCGCAGCCGCAGCCGCAGGCGACGCCCTCAGGCTTTGGCTCGTCGACGTTCGGCTCGACGTTCGGCTCGACGTTCGGCTCGACGCCCACGACCGGGGCGACGACGGGCTTCGGCTCGTTCGGCGCCACCAGCGCGGCTGCTCCGGCCGCCGCGGCGTCCACCGGCGGCTTCGGCTTTGGGGCGCCGAGTGCCAGCGCGACGCCAACCGCGACGACGGCGGCGCCTGCGACCACCGGCGGGTTCAGCTTCGGCGCGACAGCGGCGCCCAAGCAGGTCGGCTTCAACCTCGGCGCGACGACCGCCGCGTCCCCGACCAGCGCGACGCCGACGTCCCCGTCGTTCGGCTTTGGCGCGGCGGCGTCGGCGTTCGCGCCCGGGGCGACCTCGACGAGCAGCAACAAGCGCTCGGGCCGCGTGCAGAAGAAGCGGTCGTAGGCGGAGCGTCCGTCGAGCGCCCAGGCTCTAATAGTAATACAACAGAAAGCCCCTGTGCATGTGGACGACGCGCTAGTGATGGGATCGAGTCGTACACTGGCATGCATGCAGCCAGCAGACCGGGTCAGACTGTCGTACTGTTAATGAATGACCAGGCAGGAAGCAAGCGCGCAAGCACAGCGGATGAATGCAAAGAGAGAGCGTTGGCGCCCGTCCATTAACACAGCGGCGACTCACGCGCCAAAGTACCAAGCAGGCGGCGGCCCGCTTAGGTGACGCAGGGCACGAACTTGACGCTCGGCATGGCGTCCATGCCCGAGAGCACGTCCAGCACGTCCAAGTTGGCCGCGCGCCACGTCTCGTCCAGCAGGCCCTGCGTGGTCGTGTTGTCGTCGTCCGGCGCCGCGTACGGCCAGTAGTAGTCCGGGTTGAGCGTCTCGAAGAAGCCGCCGGCGAGGAACGGGCCAGAGGTGCTCGTCATCATCGAGATGGCGTCCTTGACGATGCGCTCGCTCGTCTTCTGGGGCGTCAGGTCGGCTTTGCCCACGAGGCCGCCGAAGTTCGAGAGGATCGTGGCCAGGCCCGTGCCCATGGCCGCGCCGAACGAGTAGTTCATGTTGAGCTGCACGTTGGCGAGCAGGTCTTCGTCGCTCAGCTCCACGTAGTCGTCCAGCATGGCGCCGTTGGTCGAGCCGCCCCCGAAGAAGAAGGGGCTCGGCAGGTACGAGCTCGAGTAGTAGTGCGGCGCGTACACGACCTTGTTGTCCGTGGAGAGCGTGATGGGCGCGCTCGCCACGCCCGTCAGGTCCGAGCCGGGCAGGAACGAGTTCTTGATGGACCGGTCGCCGTACGTGTCCTTGTGCGAGTCGCCCTCGACACCCTGCACGAACGCGAGCCAGCTCGGGCACGCGGTGATCAGGTGGTTGCCCAGCGTCGTGGCCGCGACCGCCCAGTCCGTGTCCGAGCCGTCGCCCCACGTCGCGTCCGTGCTCAGCGAGTCCTTGAGGTCCACGCCCATGATGTTGAAGTGCTTGCTGTCGCACATGGCGGTCGCGAGGTTCGAGATGGCCGTCTTGATGTCGTCCAGCTGGATGGACGTGCCGTACCAGAGGCCCGTGTCCTCCTCGGTGGGCGACAGCACGTCAAAGTCGAGCACGACGGCGATGTTGAACTGGCCGAGGGCCTGCACGATGAGCCCGAGCAGCGTGTTGTAGCGCGAGGCGGCCGCGAGCGCGCGGTTCGAGTTCGTGTTGATCAGGTTCTTGTTGATCTCCGTGTTGCGCAGCACCGAGTCGATCGACAGCGGCAGGCGCACCGCGTTGAAGTTGTTCTTCTTGAGGAAGTAGCCGAAGCGGTACAGCGTGTCGCCGTTCAGCGTGTTGTCCCACAGGCCCTTGGGCACGCCGTTCGTGTCCTCCATGCCCTTCCAGTTCACGCCCTTGATGTCGATCTGCGTCGAGCCGGTCGACAGGTCGGCGAAGATGCGCCCGTTCCGGCTCACGTAGTTGGGCTGCTCGCACTCTGCGCAGTGGCACAAGACACACAGTAGACGGCGCGTTAGGCCATGCAGGCGCGGTTAGCAAGCGCTCCTGCCCATCGCACGCACTCTTGTCCGTGTACGTCTTGGGGTTCGTGACCGCCAGGTCCGTCGTGGCGTCCTGAACGCCGCCGTCGTCGATCCAGTCGCCCGACGTGTACGTGGCCTCGACGGCGGCGGCGCTGTCGGTCGTCACGGTGCGCACGTCGTCGTTCTTCTCAATGCCGTAGTACGTGAGTCCGCCGATGGAGCCGACCACGAGGATGAACAGGCCGAGCGCGCCGGGCCACGTCTGCCATTTGCACCGAGACGCAGCGTCCGATCGTCAGTTCCTAGCTACCAGGGGAGAGTACGTTACTACTGTGCGTAGTAGCGAGAATGTCCAAGCGCACCGATCGGCGGCCGCGGTAGCGCATGGCCTTCTTGCCGGCGAACGTCGTGTCCACCTCGGCGGCCGCGACGATGCGCTCGACCTCCGAGCTGCGGGGCCCCGAGTGGGACGCTCTTCCGACCGAGCTCATCGCGAAGGGACGGAGGGGACGGAAGGGTCGGGTCGGGTTGGTCGCTCTCGCGCTGCTCTCGCGCTGGAGGCTACTGCTGTGGGGGGCCGCGGGGGGGCGCGGAGGGCGGTGGCGGACGCGGGGGACGGCGACGCTGGCGCCTGTACGCGCAGAAAGCTCGAGTGGGCGCGGCGGGGCGGCGCGCGGAGCGGAGCGACTGCTAGCCGACGCACGCGACTGTCGGCTCGGCGCGGTCGGTTTTCGCCCGCAAATGCAAAGTAACAGCGGCTTCGTATAGTCCAGGGAGGAAGGACGAGAAAAAACCTCGAACTGGACCTCTCTCGCAGTGGGTTTAAACCTCGGGAGAGGGGATAAAAATTTGGGTAGACCTACCCTATCCCCTCGCGTTCGCCAATCAGCGCGCGGAAACCTGCGATTGGGTCCGCCACACGGACCCAAAACAGGCGCTGGCGACCGAAATTGAGGAGGAAATCAGCACCCATTTGCCTGCTGGAAAAATGACATATTACTTTTTCGTGGCGGGCGGCAGATGCCTTGTGGTAAATCACCTGCGCTGCTAATGCCCAATGACGCCGATGGCTACACCAGCGGTGGCTGAGCTCGCAGCGAGCGGGCGGCTCCACGTCGCGCGCGCTAGCCACTCTTTCGGCCAAACAAGAGCGTGGTCACCACGCACGCTCTTGTTTGGTGATATCGGCTCCAGCCAAAACAAGAGCGCGCGGTGATATCATTCCCAACTCTTCCGCACCGCACCCACAAACGGACGAGAATCCACTGTAACTGCTAGCGGTTTAGTGACGCGACACTAAACTCAGACAGTCGCATGTCACTCAAGCGAGGGAATGTAGCCGCCACGCCTGCCACACGCTCGCCAGCTCCTTGATCCCATGGCGTCGCCGCCGTCGCCGCCGCCGCTTGCCGCCGCGGCTCTCGGCCAGGACGCGCCGCGCCAGCACGAGGAGGAGCATGAGGAGCAGCACGACCCGGATGCCGAGTGGCTCGCGCTGCGGCTGACGTTCGCGTCCTCGGGCGACATGATGCGCGTACGCGCACCGACAGAGATCTAGCGAGACCGACGAACTAACAGACTGACTGGCCTGCTATGCTACTACTACTGCTGCTGCTGCTGCTGCTGCTGGCACAGCTCGGATACCCGGCGATGAGCGCGGCGTGGCGGCTCTTCCTCTTCGGCAACGGGTCGCCCACGCACCACCTGGCGCTGCTCACGGGCTCGCCCACGCGCGTGGACGTCATCGGGCTCACGCGCGTTGGCGACGCGGCGGTCGACGAGGACGACGGCGTGGCGGCGGGCGAGCGCGGGCCAACGGCGGCCGTGGCGGCGATCGCGACCCCTCGGTGCCGGCGGCAGGTGTGGCTGCGCAACGCGCGCGGCCAGCGCCTGGGCTACGCGGCCACGTGGCTCACCGAGAGCGACGTCGGCGCCGTCTTCCCCAACCAGCGCGCGCCGATCGGCGAGAACATACTGGAGAACCGCACGGAGCTCTTCCGCGACATGAAGAGCGTCTTCTGCGGCGCGTCGCCCGCGCTCGAGCGCGCGTTCGGGCACCCGGGGCCGTTCTGGGGCCGCTCGTACCTCTTCTGGCGCGGCGGCCGGCCCGTGACCTTCATCTACGAGGTCTTCTCGCCCGAGCTAGACCAGTACATGGGGCCGCCCACGGCGTAGGCGGCGCGACCGACTGCTATTATCCTTCTGCAGTAGTTCTAGTAGACGCCCAACATCATAGAGAATCACCAGCGCTACCACCGCCAGCGGCAGCAGCAGAAGCAGCAGCGCCACCGTCCCACCGAACGCTGACGCCAAGTACGCTTTGCCTGTGTATTCATCTGTCCTCCTTGCGCTGCCAGTCCTCGCGCCGGCCGGCAAGGCGAGCCTCCGTCTACGCCGGCCTGTCGGTCGGCCAGTCGGTCGGTCGGTCGTCGATACGAACGACCTACGGCAACCTACAGCGACATGCGCCATCGGCCCTTGAGGAAGCGGCGCTTGAGCAGCTTGCGGCCCGAGATGGACACGCGGCGCGTGCGGAAGCCGTGCTTGCGCTTGCGCCGCAGCACGCTCGGCTGGTACGTGCGCTTGACCGCCTGCAGCGGCTCTGTATGGGCAGCGAGCCACGCGTCAGCGGCGGTCCGGGAGGCCGAGGCAGGCGCCTGCCTCATCAACAAACAAACAGCCTACGAACCGTTCGCGGGCGATTCCGACGGGCAGTCGAGCACGCCCGAGCCGACGGGCGCGACCTCCGGCAGGTAGCGCGGCGTCGGCACGCTCACGAGGGTCTCGAACACGAGCGAGGTCTTAACCAGCGGGTCTGCGCGCGCGCGAGCGGGTCTGAGTGAGTACGCTGCCAGCCAGTTCGTCCAGGAGACAGACCCACGCGGCGCTCGACGCACCGACGACGGCCGACGAGGCCGGGTGCAGCAGGGACAGGACGGCCGGGTGCGCCGCCGCCGAGACGCTGCCGGACAGCGCCGAGGATGCGCTGAAGGCCGTGGAGAAGGCGCGCGCCGCGCGCAGCCGCGAGGCCGCCGCCAGCGCCGAGCGAGCGAGCGCCATCGGCTGTCGATTCCGTCCACGCAAAATGTGGGGACGAGTGAGTGAGTGGCGGCGGATATGCCAGAGTGATGATCGAGGAAAAAAAGGATTTTCATAATATTATTATAGTTTTACACATTAATTGCAAGTCTGTAAAACGAGAAAAAACCAAAACATCCACATCTTTTGTTTTTGTGTGTGGTGGTCATTGAGTCCATGGCGCTGCTGAGACCATGACGTTGCTCCTCGTCGGCGCCGCGCGGCCGTCGACTCCTCCTCTCTGCTATACTATACATGCTGGCCGCGCTCTAGCGTCCGTGCGGCCCTGGCACCGGCCGGCTACGGCTTGTGGGGGCCCGGCGGCAGCGCGCGCGGCTGGAAAATGATGAGCAGGATGAGCGCGATGGCCACGAGCACGATGAGCCCGACGAGGAACTGGATGCACTGCTTGAACCCGTCGGCGTCGCCGGCGCTGTTAATAGCGGCGGCGGCGTCCTTGGGCGGCGGCAGCAGGACCCCCATCTCCAGGTCCGACTCGGTCTCCGCGCCGTTGTCCGCGCCGAGGCAGCAGAGCCACCAGCGTGCCGAGGCCGCGGCCGGCCGCTCGGCGCCTCGGCGACGCGCCCGCCGCGCGTCCGGGCGCCCAGGTGGCGACCGGCGCGTCCACTCGGGGCTGCGGAACCACGGCAGCGGGTGCACCTCCTCCTCGGGCTTGGCGATCAGCAGCGGCGTCAGCTCCGTCTTGGCGCCAAGCGACTGCTGCGGCCGCTTCTTCTTCTTCTTCTTGGGTCGCCGCGGCTTCGTCGGGCCGCCCGCGCTGCCGCTGCTCGCGCTGCCGCTCGCGCTGCGCAGCCGGTCGAGCGCCGCGAACGGAGATCCGGACGCCGATGCGGACGCTAATGCGGGGACGGACGCCGATGCGGACGCTAATACGGGGACGGACTCCGATGCGGGGACGGCGGCGGGTGAGCGCATCGGCCGCGAGCGCGGCGCCGCGTCCTCGGCCGCCATGACGAGCGGAGGGCGGCGGCGGAATTGGCGGCGGAGACTTGGCGGTGCCTCCTCCCCCAGCGAAAACGAAAACCCGACCAAAACAGGGAACCGGCGAATCACCCATAGTGAGCGCCATAGAAAAGCGAGGCCCCGCGCTACCGTTCAAAAAAATTGGAACGTCTCCCGCTGAGAATGTGCTTGCGGTGCCCAATACTCCGTCGGCTCGGAGGCGACGGACGCCACCGCTCGAGCCTAAGCGGGAAGCGAAGGCGCGCGCGTCGCACTGGCGGCGCGGAGGCCTTCGGTGGCGCGCGGTGGCGGCTCTGTAGCGCCTCTAGACGCGTCTACAGCATGGACGCAAGTGATCAAGCTGTCCAAGCGCTCAAAGCTCTCGTGAACTGTAGTAATAGGGGACCGACTTCCACCCTAACGGCGCCCACCTCAAGCTTCAAGCCTGAAGCCGCTGCCCTCGCCTCCCCTCTCACTTGGCGCCGGCCAGGAAGCTCTCGTACAGCTTCTTCTGCTTGTCCTGCTCCTTCTTGAGCTTCTTGCGCTGGTTCTTCGTCAGCTCGACGCCCGCCGCGTCGTGCGTGGGCAGTCCGTCGGCGTCGAATCGGGAGAACTGGTCCGCCTGCGTGCGCGCGAAGAGCTCCTGCGGCGAGATCCGCATGCGCTCCTGCTTGAGCGCGAGCTGCTGCGCCTGCGCGTCCTTGCGGCTGGCGGCGCCCGCCGGCCCGGCGCCGCCCTCGCCGTCCTGCAGCAGCCCGGCGGCCTCGCGCAGCGCCACGACTTGGTTGTACACCTTGTGCGCCGGCGTCGAGTCGGCGTCCGCCACAAAGTAGCCGATGCGCTCGAACTGCACGACCTCGTCGCCCCGCAGGCTGCGCGCGAACGACGCCGGGTCCACGCGCGCGCGCGGGTACACGCGCTCCGACGTCTTGGTGTCCACGAGCGACATCCAGTCCTCGACGCCGCTTGGCAGCTCCGGCACCGTGAACAGGTGCGAGTACACGCGCACCTCGAGCGTCGGGCTGTCGGCGGGCACCCACGAGAGCGTCCCCTTGGGCTTGGCCTCGGCGCTCGCGCCGGCCCAGTCGCACTCGCCGACGACCTTGGTCACGGCGCCCGCGGCCTGGTCCGTCTCGACGCGCGTGCACGTGAGCGTCAGGCCGGCGTACTTGAGCCGCACCGCCTTGCCGGGCGCCAGGCCGAAGAAGTCGGGCGCGTCCGCCGTCCGCACGTCACTGCGGTCCACCAAAATCGTGGGCGTGAGCCGCACCGAGTGCGAGGGCTTGACGCCGTCCACGACGCGCTCCGGGTCCTGCGGGAAGTCGGGCACGGCGAACTCGAGGCTGCTCGGCGCTCGCCCGGCCTCCATGTTGGCGATCTCGACCTCGACCGGGTCCAGCACGGCCATGACGCGCTTGGAGGCGTCGCCCAGCACGCGGCGCGCGACGGCGAAGAGGCGCTCGATCTGGATCTGCGACTGCACGCGCGTGACGCCGATCTCCTTGCAGAACTGCTTGAGGATCTCGGGCGTGAAGCCGCGGCGCTTGAGCCCGTTGAGCGTGGGCATGCGCGGGTCGTCCCAGCCGCGCACCGTCTTGGACGTGACGAGCTTGAGCAGCTTGCGCTTGCTCAGCACCGTGTACGTCATGTCGAGCCGCGCGAACTCGTACACGTTGGGCTTGAACAGGTCGAGCGCGTCGAGCAGCCAGTAGTACGACTCGCGGCGCGTCTCGAACTCGAGCGTGCAGATCGAGTAGTCAATGTGCTCGAGCGCGTCCACGATGCAGTGCGTGTAGTCGTAGGTCGGGTAGATGCACCAGGCGCTGCCGATGTGCGGGTGCGGCACGAACTTGATGCGGTAGGCCACGTGGTCCCACATGTTGGGGTTGGCGCTCGCCAGGTCCATCTTCATGCGGAGCGACGCCTCGCCCTCGGCGTACAGCCCGCGGCGCATCTTCTCGAACTCGGCCAGGTTCTCGGCGACCGCGCGCGCGCGGAAGGGCGAGCGCGCCTCGGCCGGCACGTCCGCCTCGGCCTTGGGCCCGGGCGTGCCGTGGAACTGCTGCAGCGCCAGGCGCGACCGCTCGATCTCAGCCTTGCTCTGGTGGCACACGTACGCCTTGCCGCGGCGGATGAGCTGGAGCGCGAGCTCGTACAGCTCCTGGAAGTACTCGCTGCTGTACGTGACCTTGGTGGGCGAGTAGCCGAGCCACGCCACGTTGGCGGCCAGCGCCTGGATGTACTCCTGGCTCTCGGCCTCCGGGTTCGTGTCGTCGTACCGGAAGAACGTCGCGCGGCGCTCGCGAGGCACGCCCAGCTTCTCGAACGCCTCCTCGAAGTTCATGTGCATCGACTTGGCGTGCCCCACGTGCAGGTACCCGTTCGGCTCGGGCGGGAACCGCGTGCGCACCACGCCCTGCGTCTCGGCCAGGTGCTCCGCCAGCCGCTCGGGCGAGTTCTTGGCCAGCTCCAGCGCGCGCGCCTCGAGCGCTGCGGTCGCCATCTCTCTCTCCGGTCGGTCAAGCGGTCGGTCAAGCTGCTGGTCAAGCGGTCGGTCAAGCGGTCGGTCAAGCGGTCGCTCGCTCGCGTCTCCTGTCGGATGGATACTCCTCCTCCTCCTTCTTCTTCGAGCTTGTCGATCCGCGAATGGAAGGGAGAAGGAGAGGAGAGTGGATGTGGATCGTGGGGTCCAGTCCAACCCTTGTCAGTACCCTTTACGGTCGTTGGGCCGAAACTGTACTGAAATAATGTACTAGATATGGACCACATGGGCACCGGACGGCCGGAGGAAGGCGGGCCGAACGCGAACGTGGCGCCGAGCGAGTGAGTGAGCGAGCGGAGCGACGCCTGCGACGTGGGCGCCGCGCATTGGGCCATCGGCCATGACTGTCGGCTTCAAAGGTGTATTCACGGTGTATTCATGGCAGCTAGAGTCCGTCCGAGGAGGGGGGAGGGGGGCGAGGGAGACTAGATCATCGACTCTCGACGCCTACTTCTTGGCGAACGAGACGCGGAGCGAGTCGGTGGGCGTGAGCTTGAAGCCGAGGAGCCCCTGCAGCGCGATGGCGGCCTGCGCCTCGTCGCCGAACTCCACGAACGCGAGCCCCTTCTTGCCGGGCACCATGCGCACCTCCTGCTCGCGTGCACGGGGTTGTCAGTCGTCGGATGCGCTCACACACACACACACATACACGACAGATAGATCGACAGACAGATTGACCGATCAATAGATACGTCGGGCGCACCTTGAACCCGTGGTACTGCTTGAAGAGCACGCTCAGCATGTCCTGGTTGCACGACTCGGGCAGGTCCTGCAGAAAGAGGATCTTGTTGGGCACCGCGACCTGCGGCGGCGGCGGCGGCGGCGGCGGCGGCGCGCCGTGGCCGTTCGCGTGGCTCGGCTTCTTGGCCGCCGAGCCCGAGCCGGAGTCGGAGGCGGCCGGCTCGGCCTTGACCTCGCGCTTGCGCTTCTCGCGCGGCACGAACGAGCCCTCGCGGCGCGCGATCACGTCGGCCTTGTCCTTGCCGAACTGCAGCACGAGCGGCTTGTCGAAGACTGCGGCGCCGTTCAGCGCGCGCAGCGCGTTCGAGGCGCTCGCCACGTCGTCGAACGTGACCCACGCCTGGCCGCGCAGCCGCCGCGCCTTGCTCATGACGACCTCGAGCACCTTGCCGTGCTGCGAAAAGGCCGCGTACAGCGACGCCTTCATGCGGTCCAGCTTGATCTTGTCGTTCAGGTTCTTGGCGTACACCGTGTGGTTCGGCGGCACGTCCTCCGTCTTGACCGTCGCCGCCTCCGCCATCGCCGCGTCCGCCTCCGCCATTGCCGCGTCCAACAGACTCGGTCGGTCGGGGGCGAGAGCCTTTTTCGAAAAAAAAAGCTATCCATGTCTCAATTCAAAATCGATTTGAAGATTTTACAAATAAGGAAAGTCAATCGACTTTTGACGAATCAGCGTTGAGCGACAACACAAGCATATCGAATGACAAAACCAGAATATATACTTAAAATTCGAGCTTAATTGCGCTAAAGTCGATCGACTTTTCGACACTTTTTATTTACTTATAGGCCTGTTTTGTCGCAAATCAACTTTTGTCTCTAGTTTTGATTCGAAATTGAACGTTTTATACCGGTTATAAAACCGTTGACAACGTTTGATGAAACATACATTGTAAATTATTGATTGTGTACGTGTATATATGCAAGATCGGCATTCCTGGTGGCTATTACTGAAAATATGTATAATATATATTTGTATATATGTAATTTTAAATACTGTTTGGACGGTGATAGAAACTTAAAAAAGTTGTTTACAGATAATTCTACGGCGTTTAATCACAATTTGATAGATCGCTGCAACAAATGGGATTTTTGAGAGGCAGAGTGCACATTTTGCACTAAATACCGGTATATACCAAAATACCGACTTGCGTAAAGAGATACCGGCGTTCATGCCCATCACGACTTGCGGTTTACAAAAATCAAGATGACTCACGTTGTTGCCGTGCCGCATGACGATGCGGGACGCAACGGCTGAGGAAACGAGCGCCGTGCAGTAGTACGTACGCGCGCGGTGCCGCAGGGACGCCGGCGACCAAGGCCGACAGGAAAAGCAGCTCGTCGGCCAAGAAGAAGGCCAAGGCCAGCAAGGACAAGCCGAGCAGCAGCCTGGTGCACTCGGTGCGTCCCCCTCCCCAACCCGGACGCGGTGCCGCTGTTCCGCCGGTACGACCAGTGTCTCTGGCTGGCGGGTGCCGCACCGGCCCCAGAGCGCGTCCTAGGGCGACGCCAACCGCCATCGAGCCCTCAGCCCATCCATTGGCTTGGACATTGCTATGGGCATCGCTGTTGAGCGCCGGTTTCTTTCGCAAGCAAAAAGGAGAGATCGGCCGTGCAAGGGAGCTGGAACCATGATGGTGCAGGAAATGGTGGTATTCCCAGATTCAAGTTGTCTATCCAGGGATGAGACCGCAGTTGCACCGCTCAGGTTATCCGCCGTTGAGTCGGTCTCGCGCTCACTCCGACAAAGCACCGGCGGCGAGCAGTCGAACGACGTCCCGGAGTACAGCACGATGACACCTCTGCGGCTCGGACTGATCGTAGCACTGGCGCTGGCCCGCTCGGCCGACGCGGCGACGTGCTCGGCCGCCGTGGGCGACTACTGCGGCAGCGCAGAGGGCACGACGTGCTGCCCGGTCGGCAGCTACTGCCAGCCCTGGAACGACTTTTACTACCAGTGCGTCGGCCTCCCGGACGGCTGCGGCATCATGGAGACCGACGTCGACTACTTCGGCAACGACATCAAGAGCGTCCAGACGCCGTACCCGTGGACGTGCTGCGAGCTGTGCCAGAAGACGAGCGGTTGTGCTGCATACACGTTCTGGAACCAGGACCCGTCG
>JAADXX010000575.1:0-18934 GCA_023338025.1 Phytopythium oedochilum | reverse complement strand
GGAAGGCGAGACCAAGACGGATACTTCCGACGATATCCGGCGTGCCTCCTTCCTCGCGTTCGATGACGTTGTCGAGGTACTGGTGGTGATCGTCCGTGACGAAGAGCACAGTACCGCCACCTGGCACGGTCGGCACTGAATTGGACAGCAATTTCTTCTTGACGATGAGCACCCCGGGAGTTCCCGGACCGCCGATGAACTTGTGACCAGACAAGAACACGGCGTACTTGCTGGTTGACGCCGAACTCGTCTTGTTCGGGTTCATGTCGATGTCGACGTACGGCGCGCAGGAAGCGTAGTCCCAGAACGACAGCGCGCCGTGCTGGTGCAGAATAGCAGTTACTGCGTTGGTGTCCGTGAGCAGTCCGGTGATGTTGGAGGCGGCGGAGAAGGATCCGATCTTTATAGGCCGACGGCGATACTGCTGGAGCTTCTGCTTCAAGAACGCCAGATCGAGGTGCCCAGTGCTGTCCTTCGGGACAGCAACGATATCGGCACCACTCTCTCGCCACGGGAGAATGTTGGAATGGTGCTCGAACGGTCTGACAAATATCACCGGTCTGGAATCCGCTGCCTTGTCATCCGAGCGCGACGACAAGTTTGTTGATCGCGCTGGTGCTGCCAGACCCTGTGAAGACGACGCAGTCCGCGTCGGGCCCGTCAGTGTGAGCGTTGACGGCATCAGCGATGATCCGACGGGCTTCTTCACGGAACCCGGTGGTCTGAACCCCTGTCGCGGACGTGGCCGTGTGCGTGTTGCCGTACAGTGGGAGCACACGCTCGCGGATGAACTCTTCGATCGACCGGAGTGCCTTGCCACTCGCAGTGAAGTCGGCGTAGCTCATGGCCCGGACGCCAAAGGGCGACTGGAAGGTCGTGTGCGCGCCGACGATGTCGCAGGCGATCTGTCGAAGCTGCTGCTTGGTACCTGCCTTCCTGCTTTCGACGTGCAACTGGACAGCGGATTGGCCCCGGAACTGGATATGTGGCTCCTTAGTTGGCGAGTTGGTGTCGTGAGGAGAGATGTAGACCATTCTGCTGCTGGAGAGCCTCAGCTGAGAGAGTACAGCGCAGTGATGGAACCGCGAGCTGGGAAGCCTCGATGCCAACGGGTTGGAACCACAGCAAGTTGCCAAATGGCCACGTTTGGTGTCCGCGAGCTGCTTCGCAGTACACGAGATATCCTGCACGGCGTCTTTGGATCCCAACAAAACATGGAGAATTTTAGTTAAAAGTGTCAAACAAGATACTAATTGCTGACTTCTGATTTTTGGAGCGCAGGATAAAAGGGTCAACCAGGTCAGGCGCATCAAGCGTCGGTCGGGCGGCAAGTTGGCTCGCTGACGAAGCCGTATTGTCTACGGTACAAGTGGGACGTGACCCTGCCTGGAGACTGACAAGTCCGCTGTAGACGAGAGTGGATACCCTGCGGCTTCCTTGTCATTGCAGTTCAACCATGTGGTGTCGAGACCGGAAGGGCGTGCAGAGTCAGTGGCTCCTTTGTGCGATGCATGAAGACCTCTTCATCTATCCCGTTGTCAGGGTTTGCGGTCTCTAACTCGCGCAGGAGCAACACGCCCCCGCTCCTGTGCCCCGTGTCTGCGGCTGTAGTGTAGAGCGGCGCGCTCTCGGCGAAAGTCCGAGATCTAAACGTGTGGAAGTCAACCGCGTGCTGCGCCTGACAAGAGGCGGCAGATATATCTCGGACCGTCCTGGTGTCGGAACTGGTGTCTGCCTGCGTGATGGGCAGCCAGTCATTCCGCTGGTCGAAAATCAACTGCAGTACAGTCATATCCATCCAAAGTAATACTGACGGGTCGCGAAAATCGTCTGTGATTCGCCTAAAACACCCAATCCAGCTTCATTTTCCGCGAATCACCGTGCGGTATCTGCATCATTCTAACAGTGGCCCCTGTACGTACGTCGGCCATGCTTTTTTCCCCCATCAAGCACGCCGAAGCGCGAGGATGTGGGTGTTCGGGTACGGGTCGATCGTGTGGAAGACGGACTTCCCGGCCGAGGACACGGCGTTCGGGTGCGTGACCGGGTGGCACCGGCGCTTCTGGCAGGGCAGTCCCGAGCACCGAGGCACGCCCGAGGCGCGCGGGCGCGTCGTGACGCTGCTGACGCGCGCGCAGATGGCGGCGTTCGAGGACCGGCACGCGCGGCTGCCGGGCGACGACGTCGTCTGGGGCCGGCTCTACAAGGTGCCGGACGCGGACGTGGCCGACACGCTCGAGCAGCTGGACGTGCGCGAGCAGGCGGGCTTCGCGCGCCAGTGGGTCGACGTGGCGTGCCAGGACGGCGAGACGCGCCGCGCGCTCGTCTACATCGCGACGCCCGGCAACGACGACTTCCTCGGGCCCGCGCCGCTCGAGCAGATGGCGCGCGAGATCGCCACGCGCATCGGCCAGAGCGGGCCCAACACCGAGTACCTCTTCCGCCTGTGCGACTGCATGCGCCAGCTCAACGTGGCCGACCCGCACCTCGAGGAGCTCGAGCTGGCCGTCAAGGCGCTAACGCAGCAGGACGTGCAGTGCGAGGCCTAGGAGCACCGACCCGTGGCGCGAGCGGCCGCTCTCATCAATAGAACGACTGCTTCCGCTTGCCACGTGGCTAGACAGACCGCCTAACAGGAGAGCAGGCCCGCGAGGCGGTTCCACAGATACACAAGCGCCTCGGATACGGGCACGCGCGCGCTGTCCTCGCCTCGCGAGTCGCCCATTTCGAGGTCGCTACCGCTTTGGGTCTTCGCCGGCATGCCTCGGCGCTCTACGAGCGCAAACACGGTGTCGACGTCTATGCCTTGACCGGCGACGAAGGCTCGCTTGAGCCGCAGCACGCGGCTCCAGTGGTTGCGCACGCCCGCGGCCTGGCAGCACCGCACGAACAGCGTGCGTTCCGCCCACCCGAGGCTCCCGTCGATGATGAGCGAGACGACAAGAAGGAAAAAGATGTTGCGCACGTGTCGACGCACTGGCAAGCCGGCCGCAGTCTGCCGCGCGCTTCCGCTGCCCGCGTCGCCGCGTCGGACAGAGAGCGTGACGCTATTTGCAGAGCCTCCACCTTGGACGGACACTGCGGCGCGCATCGCCATGGGTCCTGCTTCTCTCGTGGACGCAGCTTGAGGGCTGTCAGCATCCAGTATCGCCCCGTAGACCTCGAGGGTTGACAGTAGCCTGTCCGTGTTGTCTAGCGGGTGCGCTTCGCACGGCGCCTCGGCGTTCGACAGGCAAGAGCACGCTTGGCCGGCGTTCTCCTCCGACTCGGACGGCCAGAACTCGGCACAGACCCACCTGTGGCGCAGATACTGCAGCATGATCTCCGCGTTGGGGCGGATCGCGCGCTTGCTCACGAGCGCGCAGCCAATGACGCGGAGGTAGTCGACGCGTTGGGGCGGCAAGAAGCAGTCGTTCTCGAGCAGGAACACCTCGAGCACGGCGACGACGCACGGCGGCCCGATGATGTCGACGCGGCAGTGGCGCATGACGCGGCGAAGCGTCCACGCGTTCGAAAGCGCGTTGACGGGCAGCACCAGCAGACTCAGCGCCGTCCGAGCGGCCGCGCGCCACAACACGCACTTGATGATCAGCTTGAGCAGGAACTTGAGTGCGTACCGCTTGGTATTGTACAGGAGCAGCGTGACCGTGGCGACCAAGCGCGGCGAGTCGCGCATCGGGTCGATGCCGAACAGCGCGTCTTTCCGGTTTCCAGCCTGTAGCGCCGCCCGCGCGATGGCTCGCGTGAGGAACTCACGCTCGCGGTCGAGCGGGGACAGGATGAGGTTCGCTCCCACCGTCAGACGGAACGCGCTGACGAGAGCCGTCAGGTACAGCACGTGCACCTCGACGAGGGAGACGGCGACGTTGAGTAGCGACGCGTAAGCGTAATACGAGACCGTGTCGGTGTCGAGCGACTTGGGGAATATTGCCGCGTCGAGCCCGATGGCCAATAGCCCGAACAGCACCCGAGTGACCGCGCCGACAGTCGTCGCGAATGCCTCGAGACGGAAGATCGCGCGTCGCTCGGCGCTCGAAATGCCGTTGCCAGCCTGGCGGTGGCGGCGAGAGCCAAGCCATCGTGACGATGCGCGCCGAACGAATGGGCGAGAGGACGCCTGGGCACCTTGGCCTTTCGCCTCTATCACATCTACAACGGACGCCCGCTTGACTGAGCTCAGTCGTACCTCGGCCGCCCGCGTCAGCAGTCGGATGCCGACGTGTTCGATTCGGGAGACGTAGCTGGTGGGAACTCCGAGCGAACTGCGACGAATGCCGCGAGCTGAGGTTGTCGACTCGGGCCATGCACGCATGCTAGCGGCTCCGTCGCCCGACGGTGCGACCCGAATAAATGAGGGCACGTCCGAGAAGATCTCGACGTGGAAGTACTGCTGCAGCGCGCTAGTGGCTCCTGCTGCGTCTGCGCGCGAGCTCTTCCACGCCGCAAACAGGAACTCACTCCACTCGATCGTCCCGTCCGCGTTGCGGTCCAGCAGCTCCATGACGCAGTCGATCTTGTCGTCGCCCAGGATCACGTCGAGCTTCTGCAGCGCGATCTCCAGCTCGGTGCGCGTGATCACGAGGCTGCCGTCCGTGTCGCAGTTGTGGAACCCTCGCTTGAGCGGTCGACTGCGCGCCACAAACGCGCGCGAGGGCAGTTCGCACTGGCGCTCGTAGCATGCCACAATAAGCTCTTGGTAGCCGTTCAGGAAGCTCTCAAAGCTGGCACCGATGGTCGGTGGTGTGGCATAATTTACGTCGTCACCGATCGGATGTAAGGCGGAGGCGCTAGCTGCTACAGCGGCTGCGTCGGTCTCGCTGGCGCCGAGGAGCTGGAGCAGCACCATCAGCTCATTGGAGCTCAAGACGCCGTCCTCGTCGCCGTCGCAGATGTGAAAGAGTGCGTGCAGGCGGCGCAGATGCACTTCACCAACCTCCTCGACGACCGTCCTCGTCGGTGCTCGCTTGCGGATGGCTTCAACTCCATCGACCAGCGGACAGACCTGGTTGAGCGCTGGGTTCATCGCCGACTCGGTGAATGGTCCTGGTTTGTCGCGAACTCGCTTCTTGGTCGCCAAAAGCACCCGAGACACCGAGCGGTTGAGCAAACGGCCGCTTGACGCCAGCGCATTGATTGGCGGTAGCCTTAGACCGCTCGGCGCGACCTGGCGAGTCGACTCGTCCATCGCTTGTGTGTGTGGTGATGACGAACCCGAGAGTCGCACGAGCAGTGACGCCCAGAGACGAGCATGACGCGGACACTCGCACCCGACGCAGCAGGCACCTCCAAATAGAAGTGCATACGTACTTGGAGGCGCTGGATCGCAAATAGATGGCTGCAATGTCGGACAAGTTGCTCCATGGTTTGACAGGTTATTCGTTTTGAAGGGTGATATAATGGGTTACTCTTTGAGTAATGGGTTACGCTTTGAGTAACCCCCACGACAACAAGCGGCAATAAGCAAGCAGCAACCAGGCAGGCTAGGCTGGTCATCAAGGCGGCAATGAAGCTCGGGTTCTCGCTCAAGAAGTCCAAGAAGAAGCCGCTGCTGGCGGCGGCGGCGGCGGCGGCGGGCGAGAAGGCGGGCGGTGCGTTCGAGGGGGCGGTGCCCGCGAGCTTGGCGCCGGAGAAGCGCTTCGTCACGGACTTCGACCCGTCGGCGCCGGCCGTAGGGACGGACGGCAAGGCGGCGCTCGTGATCCCGCTCATCGCGGCCAACGAGTGGCGCGGGGCGGCCGAGGGCGAGGAACCGGCGGCCAAGGACCTTCCTAATGACACGGACGACAAGTTAGGCGCCTCTACAAGCAGCGAGAGCGCCGGCAACGCGTCGGGAGGGGAGGTTACGGTCTCGGCGGACGAGGCGGCGGCCCGAGCGCTGATCGCCGAGGCGCGCGGCGGACGAGCGGCAGACAGCGCGGGCTCAGCTTCTAGCACGCTTGTTATCCCGTTGAACGGCGCGAGTGTGGGTGCGGAGGCGGCAGACGGCCGGCCGGAGCGAGCGGAGGATGCGGCGCGCGCCGAGAAGAAGGCGGCGCTGTTCCAGGACGCAGCCCAGCGGCAGCGCAAGGCGGGCGAGAAGCCGATTCTGCAGCAGAACGCGGTCCCTGGGGTCGATAAGCTCGCGGACGTCAAGGAGAAGTACCAGCGCGACATTTCGCTGCGGCCCGACGAGCTGGACGTGCACAGCGAGGCGTACGCGGCCGTGCCGATCGAGGAGTTCGGTGCCGCGATGCTGCGCGGCATGGGCTGGAAGGGCTCAGCCGATAAGGACGAGGTCGCCGACGCGGCGGCGCCCAAGCCGAGGCACAAGCTGCTCGGGCTCGGCGCGACGATGCGGCCGCCGCTGGCAGGGGACAAGGGCAAGCGCAAGAAGAAGCACCAAAGCAGGGCCAAGAAGGACGATCCGCCGCCTCCTTCTGAGCGACGCGCTGGTATGAACCGTGCGGACAACGAGAGCGACAAGAGACATAGGAGCGACTCAAGGGGACGGCAGGAGCGCGATAGCAGTCGCGACAAAGACTCGCAGAAGCGGCGGCGACGAGAAGATGATGGCCGACAAGATACACAGCGCGATCGCAGCCGCAGTAGTGACCGCCGAGATAGTCGCGACCATCGGGACACTACCCGGAGAAGCGATGACCGTGATCGACGTGACGGCGACCGTAAGAGCGACAGCCGACGCGACAGTCGCGATCGCCACAACGGTCGAAAGAGCGACAGCCGACGTCACAGTCGCGATCGTAGCGATGACGACCGCAAGGGCAGCGATCGGCGCAGGCGGGAGCGCTCTCGCAGTGGCGATCGCGATCGCCACCGCTCAAGCCACCGATAGAGCAACGAAGAAGCAGCCGACGGACGACCGAGCGCCAGTAATGTTGTGTTGGCGCGACTACTACTGATCTACGAGTGCCGAGCGCTGCTTGTCTGGGGGATCTCCATTCGATCCCTTCTACCCGCACCGGATCTCAGTTGGTCTGCTGGTCGCTGCTGGACGCTCGCGGTTCGGGAAGCAGCGACGCGTCTGGGCGGACTGGCAGCGGCGGAACCGGCACGCACGCACCTCCCAGCCTGGTAATACATGGGGTTTCGGACACTAGCATTAGACTCGACGACTCATTGCGCTGTATGTCTAACGTGTCTGCTGTGTCCAGCGGCTGTCAACGTACGTCGAGAGCAGCGCCTGGCAGTTGTCGTGGAAGCGCGTCATTTGCGGCGCGTTCTCGGTCGGTTTGCCGCCCAGGAGATTGGCACGCATGGTCGAGATGGCCATCACGTTGTCGTGAAGAAGCGCGTCCAGTTGCCGCACGACGTCGTCGTCCAGCTCGCTGCCCCCGGCTCGTCGATCTCCGGACGCCATCGTCATCGTTGGAGTAGGCGGCATCATCGCAAACGGATCCTGTCGCAGCCAAACAGAGCGTCGCAGTGGGGTGAGTCTCTCGACCAATTATCGCGTGAGCGGCTCTCTCTCACGGTCTGGTGCTGGTCGGCTGCCTGGCCGCCGAAGGGCTCGATCTTCATCCGCTTGCTGGCTCGAGCAGGCGACGGGAGCGGAGGCGAGAACCATGGAGCTGCCGCGATTCCGCTGCCTCCGCAATTCGCGACAGCTTTGGCCTGGAGAGCTACGTCTCGCACGCACTTGCCAGGCAACAGGGCCGCGATCTTGATGTAGCGCGTGACGGCGTCGAACTGTTCGGCCGGGAACTGTGCGAGCCCCGCGAGCAGTGTCTGCATCTCTTGCGGAGACCAAGTTGGTGAAGGTTGCGGGCCTGTTGGAAACGAAGACGACGAAGAGAAGGCAGAGCTGGGTGGCGAGATGGATGGGAGTGGCGGTAGGTCGGGCCCTGACGGTGTCGGCATCGCCATCGGTATTGCTAGCGAAGGAGATGCAGCCGAGAGCGACGCGGCGTCGATGGCGGCGCTGGTCGCCTTGTCTGCGAGCAGTCTGGGGGATGAAGAAGCGAACGTCTCCATGCTGAGACGAGCTCTTTTCCAGCGGTGCTTGTGCGACCGTGTGCTCCGTGCGAATCCCAAGCGCTGTGCGCCGCTTAGGCCTTTTGGGGTTGCGCGGCTGGTAAAGAGACTCGCCGCAGCTCTCCCAGTGCGCCAACGGGTGTGCATTACTCTTAGCACCATCTAGCCGGTCATGGTGCTCGAGAGTCGCCACGCCGGCTCGAGAAGGCGTCCCGCTGTGGCGTCTTCTTCGCCCCCGCCCAAAAGATCGCGGGCTATTCGTGGCACCAACGAAGCCGTCAGACGTCAACAGACAAGGGGATAAAGGCAGCACTCAAGCATTGATCGTCATTCTCCCCAGCAAGCTACCTCAACGCAGCGCTCGTTCATTAACGCGTGCTTCATGCTGGTCGCTGGTCTTCCCACTGGGACGAAGACCCACTCAAGGAGCTGCGTGGTACGGCGCTTGGCTTTGATCATGTTTGTTGACGTCGTGCGATGCTGACACCGCCATTGTGAAATGCTGTTCAGCTGACCAAGACGCAGAAACTCTCCGTGGAAGTCTGCCGCGGATGATACGCTTGCGCAATTGAGCCTGTCCGTCCTCGCTGATCTCGCCCGTCCGGTCACTGTAACGCCAGCCCCTCGTGGTGCTGTTAGGTGCCGCATGTGGATAAACCCAGTCGCCAAAGGGCGTAAGTTGCAAGAGCAGCCTTGCAGACGTCGTGAAGCCGATGGAACGGCAAATTCGTCGACAGGCAGCGGAAGTCCGGCCCCACCTCGACTCCAAGTGATGCTTTCGCAAGTTTACAGTCGCGCAGCACAGTACATGCTTGAATCAAGGGCAGCGGATGCGCGATGCTTGGGGGCCGACAAACGATCACTTCGGCTTCGCAACGCAGACGCAAGAGATGGCTTTACGATCGATTCTTCCTTCTCGCTGGACGCAATATGACCTTTCATCGCCTCAAGGTGCGGTCGGACTGTCTGTGGCGCGGCTGGAGCGTCCGCAGTTTCGGGACCACAAATCCAAACTCACGAGCGGATCGGGTCCGAGAGCTGCTTCATTCCTCAGTTTCCAAGTCTCCAGCTTCATCTCACCACTCGGCCTCAATGTCGCTCCAACGTCGAAGCGACAACTCGGTATTGGGCGACCCCAGCTGCCCAAATGGCTCTACTGACTCGCTCGAGCAAACGGCTCACAGGAACCGGAGCCTCTTTACCGGAGGTTCGCGATCGAAGCCTGATGTGGCGGCTCGTTCCAAAGTTGCAGAGTATGAGCTCGCTAACGACGTGGTGGGCTCGAACGCGGTCTTTTCGTCGCCGTTTGGCGCCAAGGCCGCCGTCTTCGCTGATTACCCCGCCGGTGGCAAGGTGCTTCGGTCAGTCGAAGATCACATCCGCCAGCACGTGCTCCCGTTACTCAAGAACTCCCCCGAGTCTTCATCTGCCGACGATTCCCAGGCTGCCGGTCTCCTGGACGATGCTCATCGCTCTATCGTTGACGCGACAAACGCCCATGTCGATGGACCCGACGCTTTGGACTCTGTCATTTTGACGGCGTCAGGCACCTCTGGGGCTATCAACCGACTGATCGCAGAACTTGGACTCGACAAGTCTTCGACATCAGGTACCCAGCCTGTCGTGTTCATCGGGCCTTTTGAGCATCCTTCGGACGTCCGTCGATGGCAAGAGAGCGCTGCAGAAGTGATTTCGATCCCAGAAAACAGCGATGGCCATGTTGACATGACGGCGTTGGAGCGGTGCGTTAAGCACTACAGAGACCGGCCGCTCAAGGTTGGTGTGTTCTCCGCTGTTTCAAGTCTTACGGGTCTAGTGACGGATGCAGACGCTGTCACGGAGCTGCTGCACCGGCACGGGGCTCTATCACTATGGGATTACTCGTTTGGCGCTGCGTACGTCCCCATCGATATGAATCCCGTCTGCCCCGAGTCGATGTCGATCGCGAAGGACGCCATCTTCTTCTCCGGCCACAAATTTATCGGCGCACGCGGTGGTCCTGGCGTTCTCGTCGTCAAGAAGAAGCTGCTCTCGAGCGTTCCCGACGCCAATTTGGGCAAAGAAAGCCCGCAATTGCTCTCACGCGGTCGAGAAGCAGACGCCATTGGAACCGTCCGCCTTGGGCATGCGCTCCGGCTCAAGCTAAGCGTCGAAGCCGCCAACATCGCCAAGCTGGAAGACTGCCACGTCAAACGTGTCCGCAAGTCGTTCGCTGGGAACCCCAACATCGTACTGCTCGGCCATGACGACCACACAAGGCACCGACTTCCCTTCTTCTCGTTCCTCGTGCGCTTCGGTGACCGCTTCCTGCACTACAACTTTCTCGGTGCGCTGCTCCACGATCTGTTCGGAGTCCAAGTCTGCGTCGCACTCCGCGGTCTGCGCGGCACGCGTTTGCTTGGGATCTCCACGAACGACTGGGTGAATCTGGAGCGAGCCGTTAAGGACCACAACGAAGTGCTCAAGCCGGGCTTCCTGCACGTGAGCTTCCCTTACTTCATGAGCCACGCCGAGGCCGACTACATCCTGAACGCAATCCGCTTCGTCGCTTTGGACGGGTGGAAGTTCCTACCGCAGTACGCGTTCAACCGGGTCACGGGTGAGTGGACGTGGTCGTCGTGGCTTCGGCCGCAGCAGCTATCCGAGCTGCCTGCCGCGGACAGCAACCAGCGGTCGAAGGTCGTGATGAGCGCGTACCAATTGGCGCATCACCGATTGCAGAACATGAAGCAAGCGCGGTCGCTTGCCCGGAGCTACGTAGGCGACTCGGTGGAGGACTTCTGCAGTGTCACGCTGAGTGTGTCGCTCGAGGGACTGCGATGGTTCGTCTACCCGGTCGAAGCAGTCGCGGCGCTGCGCAGTCGGTCTGCTCCAAAGCTGAGCGCCGAAATCTCTGGGCCATTTCAGCCGGAGATGTACATGAAGGCAGCCTTAGACGACTGCTGGGCCATCCCGGCGGACGTCCCTTCTAACAAGACGCTGGCTGCAAGCCGGACAGTGAGTGCCAAAGCGAAACTTCGCCGTTTCGTGGCCTTGTGCATGTGTCTATCACGTAGCAAGCGTCCGTGGGCCAAGACACGCAGGGAGGTGCCGGGGTTGAAGCGCAGCTACAGCGGGGATATGGCTTTAACGCCGCGCGAGGCGACCGCTATCACGTGGTGAGTACCCGATCCGTGCATACTGCACAGTAAACGATGAATGCATGGTGGACTTGGTCGACTCTGTCACGTCGCGACCAGCGATCAGCGTCGAGGAGGCGGCCCAAAAGATCCTTCCGACTAACGAATCGACGCATGGCAGGAGGCGCGCTCGCTTCCCGTGAAAGGTCGTAGCGCTCGTGTTGCAAGAGCCCGCCTCTATCCTCCTGACGATTAGTGCTCTCCACGGCCGGACTCTCGCCATGTTCTGGCCGTTCATCGATGCTCGCGGGTGGCTCGAGTACTGCCCTCTGGCAGACTTTGGCGGCGTCGAGCTGTGCGAAGGCTTTGAGCTGACAGCCTGTGTGGCGATTGCCGAGCCCGTGACCGCGCACGAGGAGCTGAGCAATGCGTCCGAGCTGGAAGGATGCATCGCGCTCGTGCAGCGCGGTCAATGCGACTTCGTGGTCAAGGCTCTGCGAGCCCAGCGCGCCGGCGCGGTCGCAGTGCTGGTTGGGAACTCGCCTAGCGAGTCGAGCGAGGGGGGCAACGACTCTGCCTTCGTCATGGATGCCGGCAGCCCCGGCCGGCATTCACCCGAAGTACTGTCCGAGATCCAGATCCCGGTCGTGATGGTGCCGTTCAATTTGGCAGCGTTCGCTCTTCAGCAGACGCGCGCGGCTGCTCTTGAGCGTCGGGGGTTCTCGCTTACCATCAAGCTCCTCGGTGCTCAGCAAGCCGCGTGGGTGCTCGAGCAACGCGAGCGGATGGCGTTGGCGCCGCTCCAGGCAACGATCAAGAAGCTAGATGCGGCGCAGCGACAGGAACAGCGAGAGAGAAGGCAGCGAGATGCTGCGAAGGAGCTGCGCAGTCGCTTGGGTGGACTCAGAGGGTCTCTGTCGAGTTCTGCGGTCTCCAGACGGAGCCATTTGGGGCCCGCACCGGTGTCATCGAACGACAAGCACAGCGTTCTTGGAGCGAAATCTGTCAGAAGCGGGGTGGCAATGAGCGACGTCGGGTCTGTTGCTAGTGAAGCATTCACCGAGCCGCTGACGACACGCATGCGTCGTTGGGAGCTTGAGAGCGACCTGTTCGGCTTCACCAACAATAATCTTGACGATGGCAGCACCAGTCACAGCTGTAGCAGCGATAGCAACCACAGGCGCAGTCACAGCAGCAGCAGCAGCAGCGTTTGCAGCGTGTTCCGGGGTACCTTCCAGGACTTGCGAACTGGTCGTGACGCCAATGAAGACAAGCTTCTGCTCGAGCCTGTGGGTGACAACCAAACTCTCCTCTCCAGTACCGGACCAGTGCTTCACCCGCTGTGTCCCATGACGACAGCTCTTGTGGTTCTAGACGTACAGAATCAGTTTGTATTGCGTGAGCCAGGCTCTCAGCAGCACCAACACCATCGTGACCAGCATCGCGAGCGAGAGACCTCGTCGAAGACCAGCGCTAAGGCCGGCCGCTTCCGATACGCTGTCGAGAACGAGCTGCTTCCGACCATCCAGGACGTTTTGCTGGCGAGTCGGGCGTGCGAGGGCGTCGAAATCGTGTATTCCGTCGTCGAGAGCGCGACACGTGATGGCCGGGAGAGATCGCCCACCTACAAGCGCGCCAGCATCCACGTCACCCGCGGAGGCTTCGGCGCGCAGGTGCCGATGCTAATCGCGCCAGAGCTGGACAACGACTTTGTCCTTCCCCGCCCCGGCATCAAGTGCGTGCTTTTTGCTTTGTCTCTGGTGAAAATTTGTGAAAGTGTATCTGACGGTTGTGATCTCGCTGGCAGCGTGTTCGAAGCGACCAACTTGGACTTCCTGCTTCGCAACCTTAGCATCTCGCACATCGTGGTTGTGGGGCTCAACGTGCTCGACGGCATCGGCGCGTGCGTCCTGAGCGCCATTGACCGTGGCTACCACGTCACACTGGTCGCAGACGCCATCCTGGACGCACGCGTCAACGATGGTTCGCGACAGAAGAGTGCTGTACAAGACATCGATCTCCTCTCTCGATTGAGCAAGCGCGGAGCCCAGGTGGTCAATGCGGCTGACTTTGTGCGCGAGTTGCACTCTTTTGTGTGCTGAGTGATGAGTGCATTCGCCATCAGTCTGATCAGCGTCTCCATCAGCTTGATTTAGCCGATCATAGATTGGCGATCAGGATCCAGAAATACACAGTGATCGTTTGCAGCTGTCTCCCGTTCGCCCTGGGCGCCTGCGAAGAATATGGAGGAGCCATTTCCTCCACCTCCGGCAATGGCGACAGCACCTCCGCCAGCGCCTGCCAGCACTTTCACCGAGTCTCTAAATGCTACTCTAATAGCATCCGCTCAAACCGATGAGTCCATCCTGGTTCCTGCTGCTGATGAGTTCCCCAATGGCCCACACGCGAAAGCGCCTTCGTTGATCAGAGGGTACCTTTGGAAGTTTCCCTCGGAGGGAAGTCTCAACGCGACCGACATTCACCACGAAGACGAGTCGTATCCTCTCAAGTGCCAGCGCTGTGGGGTTTGCTGGGTCTCGGATGTGGACAACGAGAAGGCTCACAAACGCGTGTGTCGGTCGACGGTGGTCAACAACATCAAGCGAAGAGGTGAGCGCGAAGGCATCGCCTGTCTGGGGCCAGCACGGCGTGTGCTGTGCGAGGTTGACGGAGAACAAGCGGTGCTACAGGTGATGATATACTGATGTCTGCATCCATGTCTATTGACCAGCTCACCGCTCTTGCTGTTGTTGACAGTGGCGATTTGATGACGAGTCGACGGCTTGGAGCGACAGAGTTTTGATGTCATCGATCCGCAAAGCTGGCGTCGCATTGGACGTGCCCAACGCGTTCAGGGTTGTGACGAGCGACTCTCGCCGCCTGATGTTTCAATGTCGCCCCGAATCCACAGAGACGAGTGGCGATGCAATTGATGGCACGCGCGATGATGGAAAACAGCCCACTGAATGCCTGGGCGTGGCACAATGGTGCGAGCTCTTCAGTCGGTTATGCGACCTGGAGACTTCAGAAGCACCGACCCAAACCATGAGCGCTGACCACCAAATGGAAGATACGAGTGGCGAAGGGGATGAAGACAGCACCTTGTGCTTGGAGTTATCAACGGAAATCCGGCGGTTAATCACAGATGGAGCCACCGAATCCCTTGGCCAACTGCTCGACAACGAGACCGGCGGGCTCCTAGAGGCTCCACGACGGGATCTCGCGGATGCTGACGGGAACTCGCTGCTGCTGTTAACGCTCAAGCTATGCCCCGACGCCAAACTCCCTGAAATGATCGCGCTCGTGGTTAACTTTGGAGTGAACCCCAACATGGCGAACCGAGAGTGAGTCGCCCTAATCTCCGGTTGGTCTTTAGATACACTAACGCATGTATTTGACCTTTGTCGGTGTGTCGAGCAGGTTGGAGACGCCACTGATGATCGCTGCGGCTTCAGGCAGCACGGATATCGTCCTGCAACTCCTGGCTATTGATGGCATTGACGTAAACCTACCGGGAGCTCTTGGCGCTACTCCACTTCACGTGGCCGCCAACAGCGGAGATACCTCGGTATGTTCACACTGTGTTGCCACTTCAACGTGATGTTAGGCTAATCGGCGTTCGTGGTGTAGACCATCGAGTTGTTGTGTCAGTATGGAGCGGACCCATACATCATCGATGAGAACGGCTGGAGCGCGCTTCACTACGCTGCAGCGTGCACTGGCGGCTTGGCAGCGGTGCACTTTCTCTGCGAGCTCGTCCCTGAGCTAATCGATGCCCAGTGCACAGAAGGAAACACGGCACTGCATATCGCAGCTGCGTGTGGCTGCGTTGAGAACGTCCGTGCGCTCCTAGAAACCGCCGCAAACCCCGCTGTCACGAACTCAAAGGGGCAGACACCGTACCGTCTTGCGCTCCAGCACGACGATATACAGTGCGCGCTCGCCATCAACGAGTACGAACAGCCACAGTCGACATGTGACCATGAACGCAGCACGTATACCGTTCGGGGGGAGGAAACTCTCGATGTCAACGCAGTTGTCGGGGCCATCATGAGTCCTTTGGACATCTTGCGTTCTGCAGGAAACCCAGAAGCGATGGAAAATGCGGAGAAGCATGACGCTAAAGCCGATGGAGAGTGGATCGAGTATGTGACGGACGAAGGACTGCCGTACTACTACAACACCATCACGGGGATCTCGTCGTGGTTCAAATGTGCGGTGCCAGCACCCGAGGACTCTGGGTCGTGGGCCTGTGCCGCCACATTCACTCATCCCAATGCATTAGCGACGAGCACGGAGCAGACTTACGGCCGACCGAACACTTGTGCGCTCGTCCAGGAGCTGCCGTTGTGCCTCATCCCGATGGTGAGTCCGCTGACATCTCTGGACGACCCGACAGCTGCCGCCAAGTTTGCGGCCCAGCGACAGAAAGCGCGTGAAAAACGCCACAAGCGACTTGGACAACAGCGACGCGAGACACGCCTGGAGCACTAGACTTCAGGAAAGCGTTCACACCAGCACAGCTTGCACACGAGTCGATTACTTTGAACGCAAGCAATGGCGCAGTATCGCTACTTGAAACCTCAGAGCTACGTTTCAATCCGAAAGTGCATCCGGCTTCCTTCACCGGCGACCCGTGTGGAACTTGTACAAAATGAGCATAAAGATGATCTGGAGGATGACGGCGTACGCCGCTAGGATGGCCATGTTGAGCGACATGTCGACGTCCTCCAGGTCGAGGCGCTTGAGGATCTTCTTGGCCGTATCGGATGCGTCCTCGGCCCCGAACTGCTGGAACGCGAACGCGCGGAACGAGTACGAGTGGAAGGCGAGGTAGTACGCCCAGATCCAGTAGTTCGGGATCGAGTCGCGCGGCACCATGAACCCCTCGCACAGCATGAACAAGCCGTAGATGCCGGCGCCGAGCGCGATGCCGATGATGTAGTGGGGAGCCGCCGCGCCGATGACGTGCATCAAAGACTCGGCGACGACCAAGGACAGGAAAAGGTTAAGCAGGAACCACCAGAAGCCGTTGAGGTCTGCCAGGAGCACCACCAGCAGTGTCGACACGAGTGTGATGAGGAAGACGCCAGGCAGCGCCGCCAAGAAGTTCGCGATGACGTAGCTCACGACGTTGAGGTCGCTGTTGGCGCGCTCGCGGGCGAACACGGCGCGCTGCTCGATGAAGAAGGGCAGCACGGCGACAGACATGAACACGAGGAAGGCTTGCACGTAGTAGAGCAGCGGCACGTAGTCCTCGTCGGAGATGTCGTCGTTCGTGTACAAGTACATGGTGCCGATGCAGAAGCTCAGCATGGTGTACATGAAGAGGCGGATCCAGTAGATCCCCGGGTTGCGCACGCTGTTGAGCCAGTTGCGAAGGACGAGCACGCGGAATTGGCGCAGTGCCGACGGCGGCACGGACTCAATGTCTCCCAGGTGCGGCAGTGTCTGTCGATCGATTGCGATCGTCGCGTGCGCCTCATTGCTGATCGAACTGGCCGCATACGAAGCAACGAGCCGGTCGACGTCTTGGTGGCCATCGAAGTCCGTGTTCACCAGTCCCAGAAAGTATTCCGACGGGTTCGTGTACTTGGGACAGTCGTGGCCGAGCGCCGCGAAGTGCGGGATAGCCTGCGTGCGGGGGCCAAAGTAGACGGTCTCGCCGCCCGCGAGCAGTAAAATGTTGGTGAACATGTCGAACACGAGCGACGAGGGCTGGTGAATCGTGCAGATGACCGTCTTGCCCTCCTGGCAAAGTCGCAGAACAAACTGCATGACGTTGTAAGTCGAGCTCGAGTCGAGACCCGACGTGGGCTCGTCCAGGATGAGCACCGACGGCTCCGAGAGCAACTCGATCGCGATGCTCAGGCGTCGCTTCTGGCCGCCCGAGATCCCCTTGCGGAAGATGTCGCCTACGAGCGTATGCGAGCAGCTTTGCAGACCCATTTCGTCAATGACAGCGTCGACTCGCGCGTCGATCATCGCAGACGTGACGGCGTTCGGCAGGCTCAACTTGGCGGCCATCTGCAGCGTCTCAAGCACCGAGAACGACCCGAGCAGTGACTCCTCCTGTGCCACGTAACTTGCGATCGACCGGAACGTCTTGGCGTGACGTGCCTCGCCGTTGAGCTCGATTGAGCCCGCGAGCTCGCCCGAGCTGATGCGGTCAGCAAGGATGTCCACAAGCGTCGTCTTGCCCGACCCCGACGGACCAATGATGGCTGTCAGCTCGCCTGGTGCGCACCGACCCGTCGCGTCGTGCAGGATGGTTTTCTTGCCATTCGGCTCGCCCTTGACTCCGTGGACGGTGTAAGACAGGTTCTCCCAGCTGAGCACGCACGGGTTAACCACTTGGCGCAGCTTCGTAACGCTGGAGTCGGCCATGCCGTGCTCGATGTCGTTGATAGTCACGGCCTTTGCGTCGTCTGGAAGAGTGGTGTACGGTGTGGGCGTTGCGCTGTCCATATCCGAGACTTGTTGACAGGAAGAGAGAGGCTTGCGGGAGTCGTGGCCGTCGTGGCAAGTTGGCGAATGAGAAACTCCGCGAGTTCCCGCGGGGCAGCAGACCTTGTGTCGGTATATTATTCGTGGTGACTTTGACAGCATATGAGCTGGGCTCGCTTGTACAGGAGCGTATCCTCACAGCCACTCGTCCCAATGCACATCATGCGGATTTTGTGTCTAGATTCGCCACGACGACGGCCGATTGGCACGTCAAGGCCCGCGTGATTCCGAACGACACGAGCCTAGCCTTTTGAAGCCATGGGCCAACCGCAGTCTGATTTTATTTGGCCGTCAAAGCGACACTCCAGTTTACAAGTGTATCCACGTATGCACTGCCGAGGATGATTTGCACCTTTGAGTGTACAGTAGTGATCGCGACGGGTTGACTCATCCCTTCCTGCCTGACCAATTCGAAGCGAGGATCCAGACGAAGTGGACCTGGCTACTCTTTCTCCACCGCACGATACAGCTCGCCAAGTCGTGGCGGCATTCCGCGAACTATTTCGGCAGGACGCCACGTCAAGACGCCACTCGAGTCGCATTCTACAGTACAAGAATGATCCGGCATCTGCGCGCTCCTAGCAGCTTCCAGTGTTCCTCGGCGCTTGCGATGTTCACAAGTCGGGCGTATCCTCGATACTGTATCCAGGATATGATGTAGCGGCGAAACAACCGCCGGTGGACAATGGCTCCACTTTTCAAAGCCAGTCCATTCTGTGCATAGAAACAGCACGTAGGACGCATCTTCAAGGAGATACAGCAATGGATACAGTACTAGAGTAGCTGTCTATTGACTATACAGTATCCAGTTGCAGGGCGTGAGAAAGCACCACGTTACTTGACTTCGGCACACGCTGCCTCTGAGTTTTCCGAGCATGGTTGCTCTGGGAAATTTTCCAGACCAACCGTCGGACAGTCTCACATTCCAATTTGCTTGGCTGCAGTTGCGTCTGTCGCCGAGTGCCTACCTTGGTGTTCAAGGCACCCATACAACGCCAGCAAACGCCTCGGGTTCGATGCAAGTCGTGAGTATCGCTGCTACTATGGATTCTCCGCGAAAGTGTGAGAGCCACCAGTCGTCTGAGGCAGTAGCAGTTGCGGTGGATAGCGTGCAGCTGATCAGCCAGATCTCGAGCGACATCGTCGGTGCACACACAACCTTCCAGTCGCCGTTCAGGACCATCGCGATGGCCTATGCCGACTTTACGGCCAGCGGCAAGGCGCTCCGGTCCATCGAAGACTTCATCCGACAGCAAGTCCTGCCACTTTACGGCAACACACACACAACCACGTCTGTAACTGGTCTCCAGACAACCAGCTTCCGCGAAGAGGCACGC
>JAADXX010000574.1:0-18942 GCA_023338025.1 Phytopythium oedochilum | reverse complement strand
GACGCTCCACGACGCGAAGCGGTTCGTGGACGACTACTGCCACCTGTGCGTGACGGCTCGCACAGTGTCGAGCGAGTGGATGACCGAGATGTTCGCGTACTCGATCGCGGCGGCGAACCACGGTATCAAGCACACGGTGCTCAACCATATCGGCATCTCAGCACCAAGGTTTGCTCCTGACAACCACGAGTACTGGGACTTCGTGGACGGCACGATGGCGAACCCGTGCGAGGACAACATGGTGGTTGTGATGCCGCGCGACCCGCCCGTGGCCGTGCACACGTGCCAGGTCATCCACAACTACTACAAGGCCGTCATCCCTGGTGAGGTCGCCAACTGCGACTGTCCGTTGCTCAAGAACCTGCCGCCGACCGAGTGGTCCGAGCTCGAGCAACACGTCGAGGAGCAGTACTGGGTGATTCGACGCCAGGAGGTCTGGGTCAAGTGCACGCTCATCAAGACCATGAACCGCGCGCTCACGGAGCTCAAGAAGCGCACGTGCCCCAACGGCTTCAACACGTTCCGGAGCGCCAAGGCGGTGAGCTAAGTAGATAGACGCCAACTTGAGCGAGAATACACCATGTACACGTAAGAGCACTCGGTATGTGGCGGTGTCGACACCGAACCCATAGTATCTCAGATCCGAACTCACCATGAAGCTGTTGTCCGAATTTTTGGACGTTCTTGCTCGTATGCGCGTGTGACCTACTTGTCGGGGCATTATGAAGGTTCTGTAATGGCACTCAAGCGTTTGTTATCCTGCCGAGAGCGGTTCAGCTGATCTGCATCCGAGTGGTTCATGCTGGGCTTCTGAACTCTGAACTGTCGACGAAGAGTCGAGCGTAACCGCGCATCGCGCGAAATATACTTTCTGGACCCAACGGACACGCTTCGCTCCGCACCGACGAACCTGTTCTATTGGTTGAGCCTCGCGAGGGGGTGTCTAACCGATCTCTTGTGATTCGGGGGCTCGTCGCAGCGGTCGCAGCGGTCGCAGCGGTCGCAGCAGTCGCAGCGGTCGCGTCAGGATGAAGGTCGCAGGGGCGGTGGAGGTGAGCACCTTCGCGAGGCGCGAGCGGCGAGCAACGCTCGTAGCGACCGCCACGGTCGTGGTCCTCTTCTGCCTCGCGAACTTGTACAGCCTCAGCAGCAGCTCGACGGCGCCGACGGCGTTCATCCGAAGCGATGAACAGTCAAACGTGCTAGGCGAGCGCATCTCCAAGGACATCGACGAGCTTGCGAGGCTCATTCGCACCAAGACTGCGACTGACAGCGAGGACGCCTTGGCGATCGATGGAGGAGACAAACGCGTGCGCTTCAGCAACGATATGATGGAAGCCCTATTGTCTGAGATCGAAGCGGGGGCCAAGCTGAAGAAAGCGCAGACGCTGCCAGAGGGGATGCAGGGTAGCCTCAAGCGCACACACCTCGGCGACAGCGATGGGAGCAATGTCCACATTGTCTTCAGCATGACCTGCGGCCAGCGCAATCGCTTGTTGCAGCAAGCTGTGCTGCAGCTCTCCGCGACGGCTGCTGGGCAGCGAGGACCGATCACTCAGATCCTGTCCGCGTGCTCGGACGAGGAGCGAGCGAGCGTGTTGCTCGAGCCGACGTTCTACTACGACTTCCGCCGCCACTTCACGCCAGGGTATGATATCAACCCGGAGCCTGGGTCCGACGACAACTACGCGCCGTACAACAAGCCATTCGGTCTCCGCCACTTTCTGCTCAACGCCAACCCACCGATCAAGCAGGAAGTGCTGGCGCTCGTCGACGGCGACTTTGTGTTCTTCCGCCCACTCGAGGCCAACACGGGCCGTGATGTCAGCAAATATTACCACGGCTCCCGCGACCCGCGCCTCGTGAACGACACGGTCTCCGAGGGACTTGCACTCGCCCAGGACTGGACAAACATCCTGAAGGGAGGGCTCTACGCGGAGGATCGCGCGCCTCAGTTGGCCTCAGCCTGTGCTGGGCAGACCTGCAACCTCGCCGAGCGTGAGAAGGCGGCCGAGGCGTTCGGCAACGGCGGGCCTCCCTATCTCATGACAGTCCGCGATATGAAGCGCATGGTCGACGATTACTGCCACTTGTGCGTGACGTCGCGGCAGGTGGCCAAGGAATGGATGGCGGAGATGTACGCCTACTCGCTGGCGGCGGCGAACAACGGCATTCAACACACGCTGCTCAACAATCTGGGCGTGACAACGATCGGGTACGCCGACGAGGGCCACGAATACTGGGACTTTGTCGACGACTCGCTCGCGAACCCTTGTGAGGACGACCTGGAGGTCGTCATCCCCGACAATGCGCCTGTGAGCCTGCACTACTGCCAGTTCATCGCCGACTTCTACAAGGGCCAGCTACCGAGCACGGCGACCGATTGCGACAGCCCCATCCTGAAGCTCTTCCCGCCGTCCTTGTGGAGCGAGGCGATCCAGACGCAGGACGATGGCGGCCGTCGGTACAAGCGACACACGGTCTGGGCTCGCTGCACGCTGCTGAAGCTGGTGAACCGTGCGCTTATACGGATAAAGGAGGAGACGTGCCCGAATGGGTTCAACAGCTTTCGCGGGCTGGGCCTCGTCCTCGACTAGCGTAGGCATAACCTGTCATGGTGGACGTTGCGCTGCAGCCGAATAGGCTGAGCCCATCCCATACTGTCATGGAGGTTTGCATATTCACACACAACATATATACAGACTGCTACGACGGAGGGCGTCATTCTCGCCGCTCAAGCGCTCAAACTACGCTTGACGACGCCTGACTGCAGTTGTCGCGGCTGCAAAGGCCACGCGCGGCTTGCTGGGTGTTTTCTCTTGATTTCAGTATGGATTGGCGGACGCTCGACCTGCCTGACTCGACCACAGCGGCTTGTACTGGTTATATTAGTTTTGGGATATACATCATATTTGATCATGATATTTCAGTCATAACCTAAATAATTGTCACAATAATTTTAATAAATAAAGAAAACATCAAATGATACAGGTGATTGAAGCAGGCATCAGCACCTGACAGGTCGCCGACCAATGACGCACCACCGAACTGAACGTGGTCAGGCAACTTGCTCGTCAGGCGCCAACCACGAACGGACTTCAACGCCCGCCTTATCTCGACCGTAGTTCTCACTCGGGTGCTAGCGAGCTCCACAGTGCCGAGAGCGGTCATTCCAGGATTTGCCTTCCCAAGCTCGCATCGGCAGGACCAACAGGAACTAGCACCCGCAGCAGCAGCCGCCGTCACCTTCTCTCAGCCACCCTCGCTGCAGCTCAGCGTCCCTTCGGTCGACCTCGCCGCGAACTCTGGAATCAACATGACCGTGCTCAACCGCTCCGTTCGATCTGGCCTCGGTGCCATGAGGCTGTGGACAACCGACAGCGGCACCTTCCCCGTCGTCTTCTGCGCGAGCTTCGCGTCCGTTCTGGCCACGGCGACGATGGTGCGCTTCACGTTCTGGAACCCAGAGGTGTACTTTAACAAGGAGGAGCGCGCCGACGGGATGCACTTCTACGGCGATCGTGGGGACCGGTGGCGCCAGTTCCGCTTCCGGTTGGCCAACATCAAGCGCAACCCGATCAACCAGTCGCGCCAGTTTGACGACCTGTTCGCCAAGCCGGAGAACCAGGGCGTCCAGAGATAAGCAGACGGCTACAACCACTGCCGTGGAGCGCGCGGCAAGCTCGAGCGAGGCGAACACGATTGCATGATAATTACATTTTACGGCTGGGAACTGGGTTCGTTCTTGCTCCAATGCGCTGCATGAAGTAAGCAATGCAGCAACCATTGCCGCCAACGTTCTTATTGCCGCCAACGTTCTTATTGCCGTTCAGTGGTCGGTGCGTCTTTACGTGCATTTCAGCGTCGAGTTCTTCGTGTATTCTCTGATCATTCAATCGCATTGGAACTGACTGGGACACGTTATGTGCATCCCTGACGGCCGCATCGTCTTAGCAATGGCAGGTTGTAGCGGTCTCATCGTATTGATGTAACTGGATTCGACCAGTGAACGAGCCGCGTAAAATGACGACCACTTCAACTTGTGCCCATTCGTTCGATTAGCAAGTTGAAGTTGCAGTCGTTGAACCCATCCGTGCTTTCAGTCCAGTTGGGCAATTGAGGACGAGCATACTACTGGATGAAGAACGCTGCAACAATCTCAAGTGCAGTGCAGGAAGAGAGCTTGGCGTTCGTTGACGTGCAACGAGCTTCGTCACGCTACAGATGAAGGCTTAGTACACCCCAGTGGCTATATCCCTAGTATTGGAGGAGTCGAAATCGCACCACCGCCTCACAAAGGATACTGTAGCAGCATCGGGCGTGCGCATGGCATTCAGTACCAGGACGCTTTCGATCCATTCGCGCACCGTCTCGACCCTCCGATGAAGCAGCAGACCTTTGAACGAAAAGCTAAAAGTGTCGAGCACTGTACTGTCACTGATAGTCTATCAGCCGCAGCGATGGCTCGGACTGCTCTAACTCGAACGAGCAGGGTATGGCTCGGACTCCATCAACACCCCACTCCGCGCCGCCCAATAATCAATCGCACAAGCCAATTGCGAGCGTTGAAGGCCACACAGACACGAGTCTTGCGAGTAAATCGATGGCTTTCGAAAGCAAAACGAAGCAGACCAGCCTAATTCCACCCTTTTAGTGCTTGGCTTTTCCAATCCAAGTGCGCTTGTCTCTCGCACACGCTTCTAAAACGTAGTATTTCCGCTCTAAAACCGCGATTTGCAACAAAATGGATCGGGTTCAACCCGTCGCGCGTCGCAGAGAAAAGCGAGCATCTCCCTCGAGATAAGGACGTTGAACCTGACCCACCGAATTCCCGACGCTGGACGCCTCACAACCCAAAGCCATTATGCCCAGGGAGCGGCGCTCGAGGCTCGCCCGTCATGAGAGCCGCCCTTCCCGGCGCATGTCTAGCTGCAACTCGCTCCTATCTTTGCGGCGGGTCAATGCAATTCGCAGAGAAGCGGGGCGGCGTGCGTCGCCGCTCATTCCAGCATTTGCTTCGTCTTGGCCACCCGAGCACCAGCACCACCAGAAGGAGAGCGTCAACCGCCATGAGCGCCCTGAACAAGTCCACCCGCTCCGGCCTGAGCGTGCTCAAGCTCTGGCTGACGGACCGCGGCACGTTCCCCGTCGTGTTCGTCGCCGGGTTCGCCGCGTGCATGGGCACGGCCGTGGCCGCGCGCTACCTCACGATGAACCCGGACGTGTACCTCAATAAGGATGAGCGTTTCAAGCAGCTGCACCACCAGGACGACCGTGGCGCCAAGTGGCGCGAGTTCCGCTTCCGCATGGCCAACCTCAAGCGCAACCCGATCAACCAGTCGCGCCAGTTCGACGACCTGTTCGCCAAGGAGCAGAACCAGTGGGTCAAGAGATAAGCGATGGTTGTGAGCAGCCGACGACGAGGGCTTCGTGCGTTCGCGCTCGTCGCCGACGTCGTTAGCAGTGCACCGGACCCGGTGCACCGGCGCCTCTTCTATCTATCCGTCCATTTGTCTTTGAACGCGGCTCGACGTCCGTCGTTCTCGTTCACCTACGAAGCAAGTGAACAAGCCATTCATCGCGGTAACGTTCCAATATATGCTCGCGTATGTGTCCAAAGCATGCGTGTATGTGTGTCAGTCAGTGTTGTTGCTACGCCATGAAGCCGCGCTCGATCTCCGATGTGGGATACTCTAGCGTGGTCGCGCCTGTTTTGCGGTGGACGGTCAGCTTGGATTTCGCCGGGATGGAGTCGAAGATGCCAGGGATCAGGCCGCGGTGGTGACGATGGATGTGCAGTCTCTTTGTGTAGAACCCGCGCCTTGTCAGGTTCCGCCGCAGCCAGTCTTGGATGCGCTTGCACGCGACCCACTGCTCTCCGCCCCGGAATCTCTCCTCAATGCCGTTCACGGAGCGCTCAAGAGCGTTTAGGACGCGCTCTAGACGCCGGTAGCGCCGCTCGTACTCTGTAAGGCCGAAGATGTCCAGAGGCGGCTGCAACAGGTTCCACGCGAGCGAGAGCTCGCTCTGACTAGCAATCCTATCGCATTGGCACGATGCAACGAGCTCGAGCGCTTCTTGGCGCCAACTATATGGGCCATCGTATGCCTCGACCCACTGCTGCAATTCCGCCAGCTTCTCGCCCAGCTCTTGGGCTCGTCGCAGCAAATGCCGCGTGCCCTCAGCGAGTGCCGCGCGCTTCTTGGCGTCGGCATGCTGCCGCCGAATGCCGGCCATGTCGTCGCTGTTGAGCCTGGACCGCATGTCGACAGTCGACCGACTCGACAGAGGCGCGGCACGAGGAGACTCCCGCGCGTTCCGGGACGTCAAGCCGCCACCATCGGATCGCTGGCGCCGCTCCGTTCGTCTGGGCGTCGTCACCAACGAGCTCGAGCTCATTGCAGCCTGCAGCACAGATCAGTATGGACAGCTGCCGTCATGGAGCACTGAGCTATTTTGGGAACAAGATTTCGATAATGGACACTATACATTTCAACTGTTTTTTGGCATAATGCGTATCAACTCACTTGTTTCGACCGAAAATGGCGTTGATAAAGGCGCCAAGGGCGGTGTTCTGCGCCGCTCGTAGGCGATGCCACGCGCTCTTCGGCGCGCCGCGGGGCCTCCAGACAGACGCGGTCGTCGGCGAGGACGAGGACAAGTACCTGGAGCTGCGGCAGCTCCGCGACATCAAGAGGTGAGGACGCGGGATAGCCAGGAGTCGAGTGCGGCCGCCTAACATGGAGCTCGGCCGTGCGAACAGCGAAGAGTTCTACGACCAGCAGGCGCAGCACCGGCGATACTTCTACTACATCGACCTGCAGGTGCGAGAGGCAACAACAGATTAATCTATCAGGCACGGTGGGGGACTCCTAACGTTTCTGTCTGTCCGCTTCGTCGACACAGGGACGCCTGTTCCTGGAGGACACGCGGCCGAAGAACATTGCGACGTCGCTCAAGAGCGCCAAGTTCCTGCGCTTCTTCTTCTCGCAGATCCAGCCGAACGACTCGAGCGTGCAGGACCCGGAGCTGGCGGCGCTGCTGGAGTACCCGTTCAAGTCGCCGTGCGGCAAGGAAATGAATTTCATCAAGTGCGCCGACCGGCCGTTCGTGCTGGAAAGTCTAGCGCATGGCGGTGCTTTGGGCGAGGACAAGTGGCAGTTCTCGTTCGGAGGTGGAGAAATGGCGATGCTGCTCGAGCCAGAGACGCTTCGGGTATCGATCTCGACGGGGAGGCTGTACCATGCCGTGCGGACTCGTCACGTGTCGCCTGGGACGGCGGAGGGGACGGCACTGGTCCGGTCCCAGCTCGCGGTGGAGCTCGCCAAGCACATGGAGATCCACGATACGTTCAGCACCTTGGACAGCACCCAAATGAAGCTTGATGAAGTGGTGATCGGCGAGTTTGAGTGGGAGAACAAGCGGTATCCCATCCGAGCGATGGAGTAGAGCGATCTTTGGGCAGATCAGCGGTGTGGATCAAGTAGTGGCTCCTCCGGATCCGATGCGGTCCAACAATGCGTCGAAACTCAAGACATCGAGAGCTACTGAGCGTGCTAGAAACCATCGCGTCGCTTCGACCTCAGTATCTTTGTCGCTCAGAGGCAGACAGCCGCGCTTTGGCGGGGTGAAAAGCAGCGCGAATGAATGCCCTCGCGGTCCAAGAGGGCGACGAGGCTGCTCCCCTTCGCGAGCCTTCGAGTGAGTTGGGTCGAGGCAACGCCGCAAAGCCGCCCGAGGCGGGAGATCCCGTGACTACGGAGCAGATCGACTCGCTGTTCGACGATCCAGTCTTCACAGAACCGTTGCTCCGCCCGAGCAAGCAAATACGCTACGTCGTCGAGAGCGAAGTGAGCGGCAGCTTCTACTCCCTGAGAAACAGCAACCAGCAGAGCGCGGGACTGCTTCATCGCCGAAGCTCAGTTCATCTGCCGTTGCCGCTGCACCGACACGATCGAGGCAGCAATACCAGCACGCTGACGAGTCCCAGCAAGCAGCGAGTCTCAGCGTGGCAGCTTTTGTCAGCCGACGCGCCGCGTATCCTCGTGATGGTGCTCCTCGGGATTATCGCCGGGTTTTGCTGGATGAATGCGGTCCAGTTGCTGGGAACAAGGGCAGCTGCAGTATCCAGCGCGAGTAACCTCCTCTTGTGCTCGTATGCTGCTGGCACAGACCGGTCCAGACCGCTCTTCTTCGTCGCATTCAAATATCCTTTCATCCCCATGCGTGCTTGGTGCATCACATTCGAGGACGATTTCCATGCTACCGATGTGCCCCTTACATCTATTCGATGCTGAAGCACTCTGGTCTTCATCGGTCTTGCCAAGCATATCTCAAAGAGCATCTACACCCAGGGGTCGAAGCCACACGACGGCGTTGCTGGATCCTCCGCATCCAAACGTCTCGTACGACACCATTGACTGTGAATGGAGGCTCTTCGATGGTTGTATGCGCTTACCGTGTCTGCTCGCTGTTACTACAGGTACAGGCTGCGCTCGCTTGCATCGTTGCCACGATCCTTGTCCAGACGATCGCCTCGCCGTCGTCGTACCAGCTCGGTCGGGAGTTCCTTGACGGGGACCGAAGGTAAGCTTATCGGTGCCACCGCAAGTCTTTGGCGAATGAGAGCTCAAATCGAATGTCTGGGTGGTGGCTAGCTGCAACGAGAGCACCGTGATGTCGGCCACAACGCAGCACAATGTGTCCATCGTGCGCGTGTGTTTGACGGTCGGAGCGTTGCTTGTCTCGCTCGCGTGGCTGCTCGTCATACTGGTAAACTCGCTGGCGAGCATGGAAGGCGGTAACCCTTACAGAACTAACAGCTCATCGATCAACTACAGCATAGCAGCCTCGATAGTGCCATGCCAAGCGGAACCGCCGACGAGCTTGCTGAGCTTCGGTCCAAGTCGGCGGCACTGCTCCGGAGGTACAGCCTGACGGCATCGCCCACCGACCAAGACTCCTCTTCTTACCTTACTCCATCCCACCTGCCACAGGCTAGACCATCTCCAAGGCATCCACCTGCAAGACGCCACCGTCGGCGCATTGAAAGACGGATGGATACCCTGTGCGGCGTCTCCTTCACACTCAACCAGAGACTGACCGTCGCCCACGTGCTTTATGACGGCAAGCGTGCCACGGAGGCCGCGCAGAGCGCGCTCGCCGCCAAGCTCCGAGCGTCAGCGGACGTCTAACGCCGCCACCAGAGTGCCCGATCCACTGGACCCGATCCAGCGTGACGTCGCCGCGCATCATACTGCGATTGGCGCATTTGCCTGACCTGCCCACACGTCACACATTTGTTTTACGCGAGGTTTTACTGCTTCAAACGAGGTTTTATACCCTTAATTCAACATCGCCTCTCCATCACACACTCGGTGTTGTTTGATACTGTTAGGTACTATTGCACGCGCCATGATGCTGTGCGTGCGCATGCGCTCGCCGCTGGGCCGCTCGAGCGGCTTCGCGGCCGCGGCGACTGGTGGCCGCGCCGGCTCCGCGCGCCTGCTATCGTCGGTCGTGGACAGCGCGTGGGTGCGCGAGGGCGGCGAGGGCGCCAAGAAGCTGCTGGTCCTGGACTGCGAGCAGGAGTCGGCCTACCGCCGCGCGCACATCCCCGCCGCGCTTCCCTTCCTGGTCGCGCCGTCGGGTCTGAAGGTACTAGTATCGTACAGTGCCGCTCTCCCAGCGCGCCTGTAGCTGGTGATGCCACGATTTGGTTACTCATGGTGTTCATGGTGGTGCAGAACCCGACGCCCAGCACGACCGGGCTCATCACGGAGGAGCAGTTCCAGAGCATCGTCGAGGGCCTCCAGCTCGACGCGGACGCGACGCTCGTGTTCTACGACGACGACGCCAGCATGGTGCGGTGGCGATCTCTCAGGTCTTCTCAAGCACAACCGGAGACTTATCGATCTGTGGCGTTGATCCTTGCTTGGTGCAGAAAGCGATTCGGATGTGGTGGGTGTTTCGCCACTTTGGCTTCCCCAAGGACCAGCTCAAGGTTCGTTCTGCTAGGTGCACAAGGCTTCTGAGTTAGGAGAGACTGGATTGACTCGATGGAATGCGTGGCAGGTGCTCGACGGCGGGTGGAAGCAGTGGGTGGCGGACTCGAGCGCTGTCGAGACCAAGTTGCCCAGCGCATTCCCGGCGGCGACGACTCCGTGGAGGTATGTGTGTGCACGGACCATCGTTGTAGCTGCTGCTGGTTGGTAGGCAGCGCCAGCTAACGATGCCATTCCACGCATACAGCTTCAAGGCGTCGACGAACGCTTTGGTCGGCCTCGACGCGGTGAAGCAGGGGATTGAAGACGGTGTGCAGTTCCTGGACGCCCGGTCGCCTGCCGAGTACAGCGGCGCGAACCCGGCAGGCAACGCCCGCGGAGGTGGGCTTTTCTTCTGCATCACGCGGCAATAGCTAGCCCTGCGAGGCCAGGCTTGTAACTGGATTGCGATCGGATGCATCGACAGGTCACGTCCCCGGCGCAATCAACTTCAACTGGGTGAACGCCGTCGACCTGGCGGGGACGGGGCGGTTCAAGAGCAAGAGCGAGCTGGAGAGCATCCTCGTGGGCGACCTGGGCCTGGACAAGAAGAAGCCTGTCATTACGTACTGCCAGCGCGGGCTCCGGGCCGCCCACGCGGCGTTTGTGCTCCAGGAAGTCGTTGGCTTCGAGGACGTCAAGGTGTACGAGGACTCGATGCTTCAGTACTTGAACCGCGACGACACGGTTGTCGAGACGTGAGCGCGAGCCCATCTGCCGAATCTGCACTTGCAGTACGGCGGCGGAAGTGTGGCCTCATTGGTTTGCTCCACGTCCTCCGAGCACATACAACACGATGTCGTTTTTCGAGTCGTCGACTGTCGAGCTGTCAACTGCCGAGAACTGCCGGATGCGTGCGTGAGTCTGTCCATTTGGCGCGTTTGCAACGCTTCCAGGCGCATCCTCTAAGCATCTGCAATCACTGCCAAGCTGTGCAACACTGCATTGTGGTTCACGTTGCCATCAACGCATCGCTAGACCACTTCGTTGGTCGCTCGTTGTGGGTCTCCCGCAGCGGGAGGCTAACAGTGTACAGTCAGGTAGGTACAGCACAGCATGCCCTCTGAGTCGAGAGAAGTCGGGTAGTGTACCAACACGCTCGCTCAACTCATTCAGGCGTACAGTGTACACTGTACGTGGTGTAGTCATCTTATGCTGACATTCAACGTGTTGGCATAGACTGGGCAGACGTCACGTGCCCCCTCTCGTCCTCATTAGCAAACGCGATGTAACACGCACATCTTGACGACCGGCGCATTGGTAACAGTGTGGAGACCACTCAGTTGCTGCTCGGCGCGACTCCTCCTCTCGCTCGTTTGGTGTCCGTTGCACTCGCACAGTGGAGGCTCTCGACGCGTCTCTCAGCGACTTGTACACACTGTGGCACTCGCCACTCGCCACACGCCACATTAGCATGCGTCGGTGCCTGACAGCAGGCAGCATGCGACGACGCCCAGCTCTATGCAAGGAAGCCAGTGCGTTAGCACAGCTCGGGATGCTGCTCATGAACACGATGGTCGTTCGCCACGTCGCGAAGACACTTTCGAGGAAGTAACATTACACTGTGCCTGCATGGGACAGCGTAGCGAGCCTCAACAATCGCGACGCAATGCCCCAGGACGCGTGAGACGGACTGCGTGCCATCTTCGTGACGGGGCTAATGCACGCAGAGGAAATGGACCGGTAGGTAGGAAACACCGCGACGCCTTCGCTCCTTTACGCGTTCTTCGCTCGTATCATGCATACATACGTGACAAGTGGGCACACACTTTCGGCTGTCCAATGCACCGCTCTTACAGCGTCCAGAGCCCAATCCCATGATCCATGCGCCGTACAGAGTGAAGTGACGCGGCCCATACGAATTAGCTCTGCTGCTTCGGCCGCGCGTCCCATCCTCGCACCACTCGGCGTCTCGAACGCAGCTCGCGACTGTATGTATCACAACCGCGGCGCGGCCTTCCGATGGCCGGTCCAGTTGCAGCTCCAGGAGGAACGACAACCACTTCGAAGACCGCGATTACCCTCGGCCTCCCATCCCGAAAGAACAAGCTCACAAAGGCCCGGCTCCATCAAAAAGCAACCGCTACCATACGCCGCGAGCAGCAAGATGGTCGATCGAGAGACGCTGCGAAATGTTCGGCGTGCGAGATGCGTGATCTTCATCCGTTTGGCATTGAACAGCGGCGACGGTGTCGCTGCGCTCGCTGCGTTACACCATATCCGGATACGAGCCGCTTGTGGTCTGCCGTGCGATCGCAGGGCGACGACGGAGCGTGGCGTTGTGCTGCAATGCAGTCCATGCCCACGTATTCATCTCATCGCCCACGTATTCGTCGCTAGCCTGTGGCCGCGACACCCGGCTCCATGCCCGCTGGCTTGTCGTTGAATTCGCTCCACGAGGCTCGGCGTTAAACGACATGTGTCCAGGACGTACACCTTTGTCATCAGGCGCATCGCATCGATGCATGGAGCACCGACAGTTCCTCCTTTTTATTTCGCGGACGCAGGAGCAGCACGAACCGGCGGCGGTATGCCACTCTGGCCGAACGAGGGAGATCCCATCCTATCGCGGACGGTCCGACGGCCACCGCTACTCACGGTCCCACCGGCCAAGCGACGCAGCTTTTGTGCCCCTTTGAAGAATCCGCATCCTACGCTTGTAATGCCCAGCGCATAATCGCGAGCGACGTTTAGTACGCTCCCTCCGTCTTTGTTCGTATGCCGCGCGAGGTCACGGAGGTCAGCCAAGGGATCAGGACGCTGTGCGCGGCTTGTCCACGTCCAGTCGCCACATCCCCCAGCCGGCCGCCCTGCCATGAACGTCGGACTTCGGTGGGGCGCCACGACTCGCGAGTTACTCACGCACGGCGGCCCAAGTGCAGGCAGGTGCGGCGTGATTCGCGGCCGATTGCGAATGGCGCTCGACGGTGACAGTCTCAGTTCGGATTTCTTCGACAAGGGCTGAAGAGCACCTCCCGTCGCCTCAACTCAACTCACTCGGGGCCAGCCAGCAGGACAGGCAGGCCTCACGACAGACGCGTTTCTTCCGCGATCTCCCCTGGATCGCACGGCGGCTCACATTTCTGTCCAGCGGCTCCTCCCTTGCGTCTCCGCTCGAGAAGACGCTGCCACGGGCTCCTTCTCTTCCTCTCTTCCACCTACACTTGCGGATCGCCACTTTTGAATCGAGACCGCCATGGACATCCGCCGGCTGCTGCACAACCCGGACGACGGCGGCTGGTACGTCATCGGCGAGACCAAGAGCGAGGCCGAGATGAACGACTTCCGCAGGTCGCTCAAGCGCAACGCCATCATCAACACGCACTTGGTCAACTGCACCATGAACCACGAGAACCTCGGGCCGGACGCGGCCAACACGGAGCACAAGATGAAGGTGCAGTGGACCAAGTGCACGTCGGCGCTGTGCCACCCCAAGACGGCGGACGGCGCCAAGCCGCGCGCGTGCCCCGTGCAGGTGCGCATGTCGACGTGCCAGCTCACGTTCGCCGGCATCATCTGCCAGGCGTACCAGCACCTGAGCGACGAGCACGACTCGGCCGAGCCGGTGCAGTCGAGCGTGACGGACGACATGAAGGCGTACATCATGCAGATGCTGCACGAGAGCCCCGAGGTCAAGCCCATGGTCATCTACAAGGAGCTGGCGGCGCTGCACGAGCAGGGCGTGTTCGGAGACGACCTCATGCCGACCAAGATCCAGCTGCGCAACGCGCTCACCTATTTAAGAAGCCGCAAGCTCAAGCTGTCGACGCCGACGAGCGCCAGCGGCGCGTCGACGCCCGGCAAGGCGCGGAAACGGAGGTTCGGCTCCTTCTCGGACGGGGGCGAGTCGCCGCCGCTCGAGGAGCACCGGGAACCGGAATGACGGGTCTCGTCGGTGGATCGAGGCCGAGCCCCAGGAAAGAAGAAGAAGCCCAAGGCCACTGTGGCCTGGGAACCATAAGTAAGTCGTTGTACCCAGGCCCCACGCACGCCAGGAGGTCGCGGCCTCGCCCGAGGCAGAGCGAGCGCGCGCGCGTGGGGCAGCAGTTTTGACCCGTGCCAGGGAGAGAGAGAGAGAGAATTATAGACAGACAGACAGACATGTCGTGCGTGTGAGTGTGGGCTCGTCCGCGCCGCCGGCGGTGGAATACAAAGACCAACAGCGCCAGCTTTTGGCTCCGACGACTTGTACTCGTTCGTACTCCTCCTCCCTTTGGTCGCGTCCGACGTGGCGCCTCTGTCCCATGTCTCCGCTGCTCCTCGAGCATCTAGGTCCGGTTGCACCGTTACCCGCGTGCCTGACCCGCCAGCAACTTCAACACCCACCGCCGGTGCTTATGTCGGCTCGTCCGTCCGTGTGTCGGTCCGTCCGCCGAGTGAGTCGGACGGATCGCGCGGCGGAAGCATGTCCGGAGCAGCATTGCTCCAGTGTTCAGACGGCTCTTGTCTATGGCCGTGTCGGGATGTTGGTACATGGTACCATATGTTTATGGTACCACAACACCTGCCCAAACTTAGGTACATGGTACTGTGCACAAATATATTTTGTGTACCTTCAAGTAAATAATATTTGCCCAATCAGAATATAATAATAATGCATTTGATGAATGCAGTACTATTGTGTGTTTTCGACACCAGCATCCCCCCTCGACGCAAAGATTTCCTTCCACACACACGCGCTAGAGAGCGGAAGAAGCGGCCGAATCCAGCAGCAGCAGCCATGAGCGCGGCGGAGGAGATCGGCAAGAAGGCGGACCTGTCGGGCGAGTACCAGCGCGTGCTGCCGGAGGCGCAGGCGGTGGCGGCGAGCGGCAACGTGGAGGCGGCGTGCGAGGTGCTGCTGGCGCTGGAGAAGCAGGCGCGGCTGGCGAACGACGTGTCGACGCTCAAGCTCGTGGTGGCCGCCATCCTGCAGCTCTGCGCGCAGTACAAGCGCTGGGAGCTGCTCAAGGACCACGTGGCGCTGCTGGCCAAGCGGCGCGCGCAGAAGTCGGGCGCCATCACGGTCGTCGTGCAGCGGTCCATGGAGTTCCTGGCCGAGACGCCGTCCGAGGCCGTCAAGATGGACCTCATCAACGCGCTGCGCGCCGTGGCCGAGGGCAAGATCTTCCTCGAGAAGGAGCGCGCGACGCTCACGCAGATGCTCTCGCGCATGAAGGAGGCGCGCGGCGAGATCGACGAGGCCGCCACCATCCTGCAGGAGGTGCACGTCGAGACGTACGGCGCCATGACCAAGCTCGAGAAGACGGAGTACATTCTCGAGCAGGTGCGCCTCACGCTCGCCAAGAAGGACTTTGTGCGCGCCAACATTTTGTCCAAGAAGATCCTGCGCCGCACGCTCGAGGAGAAGGACTTCCAGGTGCGTCGGCGGCTGTTGTTGTCGTTGGACGCAGCCGATGTGATGGTGGTGGTGGTGGTGGTGAGCTGACTCGTGTGGATAATTGGGTCTCTTGGCTGTAGGAGTGCAAGCTCAAGTTCTACCACCTCATGATCGAGTACGACACGCACGAGAACAACACGCTCGAGCTGTGCCGGCACTGGCTGGCGATCTACAACACGGAGATGGTCAAGGCCAGCGACGAGATGTGGACCAAGGCGCTGCAGCACGCGACCATCTTCGTCGTCCTCTCGGCCTTCTCGAACCTGCAGAGCGACCTGCTGCACAAGCTCGCGGCGGACAAGCTGGTCGAGAAGCTGCCCGAGTTCCAGGACATCTTGAGCAAGTTCACGACCAAGGAGATCGTCGCCTTCCCGCTCGCGCAGGACGCGCTGCTCAAGAAGCATCCGATCTTCAACCACGCCGAGCGCGGCGCCGAGTGGCTGACCACGCTGCGCACGCGCGTGATTGAGCACAACATCCGCGTCGTGGCCGAGCACTACGACCGCATCCGGATGCCGCACCTGGCCAACATGATCGGGCTCTCCGAGGACGTACGTGCTTTGAAGGACGGGTGTGTGGTCTCTTGTGTCTATAGGGACTTGCACTAACCGCGGCCTGGCGAACAGCTGACGGAGCAAAGCATCTCGACGCTCGTGAGCGACGGCTCCATCTACGCCAAGATCGACCGCCCGGCCAAGATCGTCTCGTTCCACCGCCCGCTCTCGCCGGAAGAGCAGCTCTCCAACTGGTCGGGTACGTTCGCCGACGGCATCCGCGCTGCTCCACGTCTCGGCATGTGCAGCAGTTGCTAATCGGGTTCTCATGCGCTACGGCTGCAGCCGACATCACACAGCTGCTCCGCCTCGTCGAGACCACGTGCCATTTAGTCAACAAGGAGAACATGATCCACAAGATCTAAGGCCGCCACAGACGCAGCGGCTACTCCACCAGAGACGCGGGTGGGTGTCCATGCGTCCGCAGCTCGGCCCCGACAGTCGGAGCAAGCGGATGGAAGGATCGTTCGAGATGATGGCACGGGCGAGTGACCGGTTGGTCTGTTGGAGGTCGCGTCAAATACACGCCGATTCTCTCGAGCGCGCCTACATATCCTATCGAACTGCTAGGGCCGAGCGACCGACCGAGCGACCGACCGAGCGATCACAGCAGCTCGTCGCTGTCCTCCTCGGCGTCGTCGAACTGCCCCGACTCGGTCTGCGGCGCGTGCTGCAGCGCGGGCGAAATGGTCAGCACCGAGTCCAGGCGCGCGGCGATCTCGGCCTCCCGCGCGCCGTTCGCGACCTCGTCCTCGTCGAAGATCCACCCGTCCTCTCCGTCCTCGTCCTCTCCGTCCGGGTTCATCTCGGCCGACTTGCAGAACGCGTCGAACACTTGCTGCACTGTAGGAGCAGGTGCACGCACACACACACATGGCCACGCACTCTGTTCATACGCCGCTCCTCGAGCGAGCACCGAGCTTGTCCACCAACTCACGCTGCTTGTCGTCGCTCGGCACGAAGCGCACCTCGGCGAGCTCCTCGCTGTCGAACTGGCAGTACAGGCACGGCCGCGGGAACGCGTCCGGGTCCCGCGAGATGGCATGCAGCGTGATGCTGCTCATCTCCCACCCGAGTCCGACGCGGGCCGCGGACCGGTCGCCGACCCACACGACGCGCCTGCTCGGCAGCCACCAGGCGGGCGGTTAGCCTGGCTTGCGTCGCCGAGAGACATAGCGACACATGGGAGGATTTACAGCACCTGGTGGTGACGAAGAGGTCGCCGGGCGAGGCCGTCGACGGCAGGCTCGCGTCCTCCTCGGCCAGCCCGGCGGCGCTCAGGTCGATGGCCACGTCGGAGAAGGCCTTGACCAGGAACTCCTCGTCCTCCTCCGCCCCCGTGCGCAGCAGCGGCGCGCCGTCGCCGCTCAGCTCGTGCGCCGTCAGGACGTTCATGCTTCCAACCAAGCGCGGATTGGTCGACTCGAACGGTCTAATAGTAAGCAAATCGTTCATACTTGGCGAAGAATCGTACTTTGTCGAGAATATGAGTGGTTATTTTTTTACAGTAAAGCCAACGTTGCTCTCTTGACTAAGTTGCCTCTCTTGACTAAGTTTCCCTTTTATAACATATAATTTTTATAAAAATAGAAATAAACTAAAATGGGCGTGCGTAAATTCAGCTTCAACTTGCGTTCTGTAGCAGTAGCCGAACGCCATCGCCTTCCTCCGACTCGTCCTCTTCGGCACCAGTCACGAGCGCCACGCTGTCCGCCTCGTCACCGAGAGCGTTAGCGTTGGTTTCGCTGTCGACGCCACCGAGCGGGCGATCGCACACGCTCAGCACGCCATCAGTGCTCTTATAGCCTCCCTCCCACGGCTCAGCGTGGCTGCCCGTGATTTTCGCGACGACGAGCAGGTCGTCGCGCTGGGCAGTGATCCAGCGCAGTCGGTGGAGCACTAGGAACTCGCCGCCCCCGACCTCCTCGGACGCTGTCAGCTTCAGCACTCCGAGCGCCTTGAGACTGTCAGGCGTGTAGAACAGTCCGCCTGACGCGCTTGAACGGACGTATCCGCTGAGCTGGATCATCTTGACGCGAACTCCTAGCGACGTATCGACACAGCACGAGGTCGCAATCAAGCGAAAGGAGCCGTATCTGACTCGCATGTACATCAGTGCTCCGAACGCTCGGACGGACAGGATGAAGCTGGTGAGACCGAGCACTACGGCGCCATGTCCGACAAGGCTCCAGGCGTAGTAGGACACGGCCTCCGCAGCCGAATACGAGTTCCGGAAGTCCGATAGGCTCAGCGCGGTCAGGTACATCGGCATCGCTGCTACACACAGCAACTCGCCCGCCATGGCGGTCTCGTAGTTGAACAGCAGACGCTTGATGATCTGCGCGAACCGTCCGAGCCGATGCGTCGACTCGACCATCTCGAAGAGAATCGAGAGCACGCTCGACAGGTTATAGCCGAGCGAAATATACTGCACCTTGGCAAGCAGCCCGTCCTTGGTGATGATCAGGAACAGGTCGCCCATAAGTCCTTCCACGAGCAGGTAGACCAGCACCACGCGCTGTATGTTGCGTGCACCGTGTGCAGACAGCCGCGCGCTTTCCTGGACGAACACGACGGCATGGCGCACGGCAATCGGCTCATGCATCGCAGAGTATTGGTTGGCGAACCGGGAGCAAGTGTCGAAGCTGCGCGGTAGCAGCAGCAGTGCTCGATAGCAGATCCAGCACGCGCCGAATATTCCGAAGTAGTAGGACTGCCGATACTGACCGCCTCCTGGAGCAGGCACGTCCTCGGCTAGGAACTTCCCATTGGCGTCGTATGAGCCCAACTTGGTCACGACCAAGTACGCTCTACGCTCCGTAGAGCAGTAGACGCCATCGCCTTCCTCGTAGAATGCGTAGTACCCGATGCTGCCGTGGTAGAAGTAATAGTCGATCGTGAACTGGTCCTCAATTGAGCCGCATGAGTGCGGGAGATTCTCGATCGCAGCTGCGGATGCTTCTTC
>JAADXX010000573.1:0-18982 GCA_023338025.1 Phytopythium oedochilum | reverse complement strand
TATACATCGCGCTTCGTCTTCTTCCGCTGCACACGATTCTTGCGACTTTTGGCCTTATAGCGGGCGTAGGCGGAGTCGACACGAGCTGGGAGGTTGTCCCGACGATACTCGTTAGTACATACGGCGATGTGCTGCCACAGCGGCACCGGAAGGAAGTAGAAAAATAGCGCCACAGGGGAGTTGCCGCGGCGAAGCGCGCCTGAACTTGGCCCCGAGTAGCCTTGACGAAGTTTATGATACGTGTTGGAGTTGGTCGGCGGTACGTACGGGGACTGCGTGTAGTCGTACGTGTCGGGTTCGACGATATCCTCCCATCCATTCGCGCCCATATCGCGAAGGACGTCGGCGCGAAGGTTTACGGCAAGAACTTTGTTCACACCGCCAAATCGCTCCAAAACCGCTCCGCAAACATCAGCTCACTCGCCACCACTGCGGGCGACGCCTTAGGATCGTCGACATCGTCTGCGTCCAACGAGCCCGATAGAATATCCCCGTCGTCTCCCTCGTCGATGTCATCCTTCTCAGGCTCATCTCCAGAATCCATCGCACCGTAGCTATCAGGATCGTCACCGTTGACAACGAGATTGAGGTCGTCATCGCCATCTGATAGCATGTCCGGTTCAGTGTCGCTGGAAGCTTCGACGTTCTCATCTGCATGGACACCCAATAGTACAGCGTCAGCATTATGCAGGATAATATGCAGAGTTGAATGCACCATAACATGCATCAGGAAATGCAGCATAAAATGGACGATACGCACCGGTTTGGCTGAGCTCTTCCATCGATTGTAAGGTGTCATCATCAACGGGTTCGAACTCGTCGCACACTGACAGCACGCGCGCCACCTTGGGTGTTGATGGAACGTCTCTCTGTCCGGCAGTGGTCAGCGCAGAGATCACCACAGCGGTCGGCGTAGCGGTCGGCGCAGAGGTAGGCGCAGCCGTCGTCAGAGCCGCTATAGTGCGTTCCGCGGCGTCGATATGCGCCAAGTACGAGTCAGCAGCTACAGCAGCACCCACTGCGAGCGCTTGCTCTGACTGAACTTGCATTCGCTGGCGTTGGACTAGAACATTGGAAAACGTCAGTTGTCGACGGCGTAAAGAACGCAGGGTGGAAACAGCACGTACCGCAGACATAGTACTCCATCAACGCTTCCTCCCAGGTAAAGAAGTCGATGTCGTCCTTGCCGTTCGCGTCGGCGCCCGGCCGCACGTACCGGCAGCGCACGTCTAGGCTTCGCCCTGGCGCTCTCTTGCTTGTCCAGCCTTCGGCGCGCAGCACTCGCCACGCAGCACGGAAGGCGCCCACACCTGAGCCGCCGACTGATTTGCCGCGCGGGGCAACCATCGGCGCTCGACTTCTCCCGCACAAAATCTCGAATGAGAAGAAACTCGTGGCTGTCGGCCCCCACCCTACCTTTTTATATATATCGAACTGCAACACATAATATCTTGATAAAAAACGGGCGTGCTTCAAATCCCGTATCCCTCTAAAGATGATGATAATTGGCCCTTTTGTAACATTATAAAAACGCGAAAATAATCTCACATACAAAACACAATATTAAAATGCTCTTAAGCTGCAGTATGCACCATCCAAAAAAGCTTAAACTGCAGTATGCAATATTCTGGTTTGGAGGGGTGAAGGGCAGTGTGACACACACTATCCTTGTTTATTTTTGGACATCCTGCGATTGGATGGTCCGCGCACGCTCTTCTCTTTTATCGGTCGAAAGTCGCCACTTTCTACTACTAATCGGCTCTCTCCTTTTCACGTGAGGTTATCACGTCCATCGGTGTGGACCCGCCACAATGCATATATAGGATAGTAGAGGTTAGGAACTATGGCGCCTAAACAGTCAATTCAGTTCTCATTTTACCACACTCAAGTTTGGGTCTTTTCCGTACTTAGTATTGGGACTGTACGAGACCGTACAGTCCATACTAGAAACAAGACAAACTCACCGCTCCCTCACAGCGCGTGTGTGAGCGACGTAAGAGAATAGTTCAGGTCTGTCGGGAGCAAGTCTGGTGAAAGCAGCAATCTGAGGGTTAAACTGAGGTGGCAGCTGACGATCAACCTCTGAAATTCACTACTGTACCGAAGCGGTTCAGTACGTTTTATTGTGGAATTTACGGTACACTATTGTGCTGTCTGACTGGTTCAGACGCAACCACATCGAGAAAGGCATCATTGAAACCACGGATGGCGCACCCGACGCCAACCGCGTAGAAGCTCCTTCGACACCGGAGAAGGCTCCCGTATTCCCTATTGACTCGACCCCGCCCGTGCGCAAGCGGTTCGTGTGGTCCGAGACGATGATCGACTGTTTACAGTCTTTGCGCTTGAGTGTGATGGCGTCTTCCTTTGCCGGAAGCTGGAGCGTAGCCCAGCTCTCGGTTGCATGGGAGCGGCTCCGGCTCAAGTTCGCCCTGGCGCAGGGCATACCGGTCGAGACGGAGCAGCTCAAGAACAAGTACCAAGCGCTGAAGAAGGAGTTCACGGCCGTCAGGCTCGCGGAGATCGACACGGGCAACAAGACGGACAAGCCGATCGTGTACCCAGCTTACTGGGACCTCTTGGTCCAGTACATCGGCGACAAAAGCTGCCTCGGCTCGGTCGACTTCGGCCAGAGTGCGCACTCTGGCGCAGCAAAGAAGCGCAAGGCGGAGACCGACGCCGAGGTTGATGGCCAGCGCGACCAGCATCGCAAGAAGGAGAAGGTCGACGTCGGCCAAGGTACTTTGCTGTGTCACTCGTGTACTATGATAAGTTCTAATTCCCATTGTGTTGTACTGTATTGCATTGAAGGTCTAGTTCTTCTTGGAGAGAGTCTCGCTAAAGCTCTCGTGCAGCGCCAAGGTCCTGAAGCGGCGCCACCGTCCGGTTTACTGGCAGACATGGCCTCCAAACAGGACGCCATGCTGAAGCTCATAGAAACGAATCAAAAACAGATCGCGACGCATATTGAAAGCGCAAACGCGGTGAACGCGGCATTGCTCGCATTTCTTAGCAAACCGTAGTAGTACGATGAATGCGACGCACTGCAACACTCACAGAGCTGCCATATATTATTTTATGTAATTCCGGCGCGCTTTCGCATCGTCACTTCCATCGCGTTCCTGAGTACCTTGGGGGACAAGATCTCCGCCAATATGCATTCACTCTTTTGCTCTTCCTATACACTAGTGTCTTTCATCTCCACAAGCCAATTATGCAAAACAATGCTTGCGGAGATGAGGCGAGCCATTTTTTCTGGTGAGTGATGCCTGAGCGGCACTTTGAATACTCTGAAACGACCCTTGAAGAGACCAAGGGCAGCTTCAACTACGACACGCATTTTGCTGTGCAAATAGTTGTACCTTGCTTTGTCGCGCGCCATACCGTAGTAGATTTGGAACGTGGTCATCAAGTGCGGCATTAGCTTGTATCCAGCGTCGCCGAGAATGAAACAGCCAGTCGGAATGACGTTTTGGCACATGTGCCCGAAGTTGGAGTTGTTGAACACCGCCTTGTCGTTCTGAGACCCACTCCGCAGAGAAAACGACAGAATTCGCTTGTTTGAGTCGAGTACGACCTGCGTGAAAGGGAACACACAAATTTGGTAAGCTAAATTCGTGGCCACAAAGTGAAATTTGCATTTACCTGGATGTTGAACGCCGGAAATTCTTTTCTGCAAAACCATCCTTCGAAATCCGCGAATCGATGTACAGGAAACAGCGAGCCGTCGATCGCGCCCACCACGTTCGGCACACCACAAAGGCTCTCGAAGCCTCTCGAAATTTCGTTCCACTCGTCTAGTCCTTGCGGTAAATGGACGGTAGAATCGAGGAAGCAGCCATTTAAAACAGCAACAACCTAGTCAATCAAACATGCGTTCATCACACCAGTTTCCACATTCTACAGCGCAATTCAGAACAGAACGAACCGCGTCCACGTGAACGATATACTGCACCTTGCTTAGCCCGAACAGGCTGCCGGTGAATTGATACGACCCCTCATGAGTAAGATAGCACAAAGTAACAGCAATTCGTGTCTCGATGTCGAACACAGCGTTGCGACCCAGCGGTGGGTTGACGTCGGCCCATTTCGCCTCGATGCGGCCGGCGATTTCCTCGAACGCCGCAATCGTGCACCGTAGGTGGCGCTGGTACCAGCCACAGTACAGTGCATTCCCGCGCACAGAATCCCACGGACACGTAGTCGCAGTCCAAACAGCAGTTGGCGGCTGTCGATCGCGGTGTCCGTCGTGAGTCGCACCGACAGCAGCAGCGAAGGCGGCAGCGACGACCGCATAGATGACGTCTGTGATGTCGGCTTTCTTTTTGTTTGGTGTGAACCGCTCGGGCTGCCCGCCCGACTGGTCGCCAAGCGACTTGATTTTACCTGTACAAAATTATAACCGAGGAACTTGTGACTCAGCAGATGTTGCTTTGGTCAGCAGAGATGGCGTTGGGCAGTTGACCAATCAGCGTGCAGAATTTTTCCAACAGAGATGGACAAAAAAAGACTTGAACCATTCTCTAACTGGCTAGCCCAGTTACAAGTTTCGTAGCCATTTCCCTCCCATTTTCTGATGACATACCGTCATACTCGATATCTTGCTCAAATATATTAAATAAAATACTTGGGCTCAGATAATACGTTTTAACAGGTTAGATAATGCTAGACGTACAGTGATAATAAAAAATGTGCTTTTCTGATACGTTTTTACTTTCATAGTCACTTCGATTTGTATTTTATACAACTCCAAGATGTTTGCGAAGTTGCTGTAACGACCCAAAATACGGCAATCTGACCTCTTCTTCCACGAATGCGTCCCAAAATACGAACCGTCGGATCATCCTTCGGTCATCGACGACGGCGTTCCGTGCGCTTCGCTTCGCCGACGGCGCGAATCGCTGAGCTTCGCCGAGGCTCGAGGCGCGCGCACTGTCGCCGCCACAGACGCTCTGGCATCGCAGCTCGCACCACCGACAGCCATGTGGTTCAGCGCGGTCGCGATGGCGCAATGGTACCCGCTCGGCCTGCGGTACTACGGGCACCGAGGGTTCTCGGCCGCTCGCGCGACGTGGGCCGACCCCGACATGGAGCAGCAGCGGGACCTGTCGTCCCGCCACTTCGTCGTGACGGGCGCGAACGCGGGCCTGGGCCGCGCGATGGCCGAGGAGCTGGCCAAGCGCCGCGCGTCGGTGCACATGGTGTGCCGCGACCCCGGCCGCGCCGAGGCCGCGCGCGCCGAGATCGTCGCGAGCGCCAAGTCCGCCGGCGTCGAGGAGCCGCAGGTGCACGTGCACCTGGCCGACCTGGGGTCCTTCGACAGCGTGCGCCGGTTCGCAGCCGCCTTCGAGCGGGAGCAGCCGGTGCTGCACGGGCTCATCAACAACGCGGGCGTGCTGCTGAGCGAGGAGCGCCGCACGGCCGACGGGTCGCTGGAGCTGACCATGGCCATCGCGCTCGGGGGCTCCTTCCTGCTGACGGGCCTGCTGCTGCCGGCGCTCCGGCGCGCGCCCGGCGGCGGCCGCGTGGTCAACGTGTCGTCCGGCGGCCAGTACTTGGTCGGCGTGTGCGACCCGCGCGAGCCGCTGGGCGGCGGCGCCTTCGACGGCACGGCGGCGTACGCGCACGCCAAGCGCGTGCAGGTCGAGCTGACCAAGCGGTGGGCGGCCGAGCCGGCGGCCGAGGGCGTCGCGTTCCACGCCATGCACCCCGGCTGGGCCGTGACGCCGGGCGTGCAGTCCTCCATCGGGGACTTTTACCAGCGCAACGGCGCCATGATGCGCGACGCGCGCCAGGGCGCCGACACGGCCGTGTGGCTGGCCATCGCCGACGAGCCGGCCGCCTCGAGCGGCCGCTTCTGGTTCGACCGCGCCGAGGCGCGCACCGACATGCTGCTCGCGCGCACGGCCTGGAGCGACAGCGACCGCCAGCAGCTCTGGACGCGCTGCGAGGAGCTCTGCGGCTGGCGAGCGCCGCCGCGCGAGTGAGCGCGCGGCGCGAGCGGCGACGCGGCACGACACGCGGCCGGCGGAGCGGCACGACACGCGGCCGGCGGAGCGTCGCCACGCACTATAATAGCTGATACTTCTCCAGTTCATTTGATGGACCTACTCTTGTTGCTGCTAAATTTAATCCGCGCGGTTCCGGCTGGTTGTGGAGACCGCCTCGGCGCCATATGCCGAAAGATCCAGGCCGCCATCTGTATCGCACTCTTTCCAGCCACTATGATTGGCTGAAAATAAAACCGATCACTCGGATTGGATAAAATGAACCTGGCGTAAGATTCGTACCTAGCCGGGGACAGCGCGCTCCGAGCGCTTACGCGTTCGCTCATTGATCGTTTTCCGGGAGCCCAAGCGACGGCGCGGCAACCATGATGGACTCGAAGGACAAGTTCCGCGGCGCGTACGTGTCGGCCCAGCGCCTCCGTCTCTGCAGTCGGCCGCCGCCGCCGCGGCTATGGACCCGAGCGACTCGCTCAGCGAGGGCTGCGGCCCATGCGCGGCCGGCGACCGGCGGGACGGGACAGGGCGGGACGGAGAGCTAACGAGTTCGGCGCGTGCTGCCTGTCTGTTTGTTGCGCAGCGCGTTCCTGACGACCCACAAGAGCAACATCGCGCTGTGGTCGGGCTTCTTCGTGTCGGTGCTCTTCTGCTACCACCTGTTCAGCGATGGCGACTTCTCCTTCCTCATGGTGCGGCCCCTGCGATCTTTCGCCGGGTGGCGACGACCCCGCTCTGTACTAACCAGCATCCATCCCCCTCCGGCTCCCTCCCCACTCACAGACGATGGGCTCGTTCGTGCGCGCGTTCGGGTTCATCTTCCTCATCTTCAAGGCGTTCTCGCAGCGCTCGGTCGCGGGACTGTCGCTCAAGACGCTCGAGCTGTACGCGTTCGTGTTCCTCTTCCGGCTCAGCTCCATCCTGCGGTACCAGGGCTACCTGCCGTACGACCGCAGCGGCGACTGGCTGTACTCGTTCCTCGAGATCACGGCGCTCGTGCTCTGCTGCGTAGTCATCTACCTGGTCACCGGCCGCTTCAACTCGTCCTACGAGCTGCGGTACGACACGTTCGGCTGGCTGCACCTGCCGACCGAGCTCGGCGCGCTCTACATTTTGGTGCCGTGCATCCTCCTGGGCATGGTGAGCTTCCTCTTCCCCTCGCTGTTGTAGAGCCCGGAAGTCCTCACGCTTGTCTCTCCTGCCTGCAGATTATCCACCCGAACCTGAACCGCAACTGGCTCGCCGACGTCGCGTGGACGATCGCGCTCTACATTGAGGTCGGCGCTTGGTCACCATCCAGCGCAGTGTCGCCCTCATCCACTGACTGTTGCGGCTTTGCGTCGGTGCGCTCGTAGGCCATGGCGATCCTCCCGCAGCTATTCATGTTCCAGAAGCGGGTACGCCACACACCGCGACCCTGTTCCCACTCGGCGACTGCGTACTAACGACAATGGTTTGGCGTTGATGGACGCGACGACAGGGCGGCGGCGCGGTCGAGTCGTCCATCTCGCACTTCGTGTACGCTCTGGCGTTCGGAAGCTTCCTGCACCTGGTGTTCTGGTTCTCGTCGTACCACGAGCTGGGGGAGAAGGACGCGGGCCAGCACGTGGGCTACACGGTCATCTTCGTGCAGATCGGCCACATGCTCATGATGGCCGACTTCCTCTACTACTACTTTAAGAGGTGCGTGCTCTCGCTGCAAGGCTCGTGCGCGGTGGAGAGAGATAGAGCGACGTCACTAACGCGACGGACGGAATGGACAAACAGCATGAAGGAGGGCGGGCCGATGATGCTGCCGACGCACGGCGGGTACCAGGCGTGAGCGAGCGCAGCGGAAGGAGCAGCAAGCGGCTGGAGGAATCGCAGAGAGAGAGAGAGGCGGCGGCGGAGAGGCGGCGCTCTCACGGCCGCGACAAAGCACAGGATACTCACTGGCTGCGGGGGCCTCGGGCGTGCGCGCAACAGCGCGATGGCAAGTCCGGCAGCGTCAACGCGAGAAAGTCTTCGTTCGATTCCCCGCTCCTACTCTTGAATCCCTCCCTTACAGAAACACAAGAAGACAGTGTAAGATTACAGCGTGGCGGGGTCGGCGGCGCTGATCCAGCCGGGCTGTCGCTCCTCCAGCGGCTGGCTAGCTCCCTGGCGCCTGCAACTCGGCGCCATGAGGCTTCTCCTCGTCCTCCGCCCTCCGCTCTCCGCCCACGCCCTGCTAATAATCATCGTAGTCGACCATGGCGTCGCTGGCCACTAACCGGTCGGCCGTGGTGCTCGCCCACGACACGTCGTCCGGCGCCACCTCGCGCACGGTGATGCACGTGCTGCAGACCTTGACGAGGTGGTGGCGCGCCTTGGCCGCGGGCTTGACGAGCGTGGCCGAGAAGGGCAGCCGGCGCTTGTAGCGCGAGCAGGGGCCGCAGCAGATGCGGCCGCACAGGCGGCAGTGGTGGCGGCGCACCAGCAGGCTGAACTTGCGCGAGCAGACCATGCAGGAGCGCTGCGTGTCGAACGAGACCCACTCGGGCGGGTGCACGATGAACTTTGCGAGCCAGGCGAGCTGCGGCGGCGACAGGATGTCCAGCACCATGACGCCCTGGTTGTTGCGGACCGTCATGCTCGCGCGCTCGTGCACGAGCGACGCCGCCACCTTCCACAGGCCCTGGGACACGGCCACGTGCAGCACCGTGTTGCCGGCGCCGTCGATCGTGTTGGGGTCGCTGCCGTGCTTCATGAGCAGCTTGACGATCTCCGGCTCGTCGTCCTGCGCCGTCAGCACGTGCGCGATGATGGGGAACACGTCGCGCTTGCTCTTGATGGTCGGGTCGGCGCCTCGCAGGAGCAGCAGCGCGACCACGTCGGGCGCCGCCGGCGCGCTGCACGTCGAGGCGAAGTGCAGCGGCGTGTTGCCATTGCGGTCCGGCGCGTTCACGAGCGAGCGGAACTCGGCGGCCGAGAGCAGGCGCACGGCGTCCAGGTTGCCGTACTTGGCGGCGATGTGCAGCGCGATCTGGTGCTGCTTGTTCGACTTCATGGCCGCCAGGTCGATGGCCTTGCCGTCGAACATGGCGAGCAGCGAGGCCACGACCGACTCGTCGCCCTTCTTGGCCGCACGGTGCAGCGCCGTGTAGCCGGACGCGTCGGGCTTGTACGGGTGGTAGCCCACCTTCTTCCACTTGCTGGCCGTCGCCATGCTGAAGCGCATCGACTCGCTCTCGCGGATCGTGTTCATGCCCGAGAGCGCCTGCGACACCTTGGCCGACACGCGCTCGTTGTTCCACACGTGCAGCTTCTGTAGCGCCACGGGGATCTCGTAGTCCGAGTCCATGGTCGACGTGGACGAGAACGACGACTCGTCGTTCTCGCCCTCGCTGCCGGACGCGCCCCTCGCGTACACCATGGGGCTGCGGATGCGGCTGTGGACTGTGGACTGGGGACCTGACGCTCGCCAACCGCTGCCGGCCGCTCGGAGAGCTGGGGATACGCGCGGGAGGCGTCCACGCGGAGGCTTCTTGGTCGCGACGGTGCCGGTTGAGCTCTTGCTCCTTCCTGTTCGCCGCATCGGAAGAGGAGGTTGGCTAGCGCCACATAAAACCTCGGGAGCCAGAGCAGAGAGCGAGTTGCAAGGTTTTATGGAGCGAGTAAAAGTCCGCCCTCTCGCAATCGGTACTCGTTACAGCGAGTACTTTACCGGTAGGACCACAGTATTATCATGAGTACCTAGCTTCAATTCAACAGGACGCGTCCGCATCGTCCGGGTATATGAATGGACTCGCGCTGATTTATGTGGTGTGATACGTGGTGGCGTGAGGGCGTGGTCGCTACCCGACTGTGCCGATGCGCCACCGATTCGTCTAGATGAACGTTACGCACGATGGGATTTCGCTACGCAGCAGAAAAGCGCTTCATCGTATCACGTATGAGTATGGACTCAGCTATACAGGGTTGATCCTCTATTATTAGCCACTGTAGTACCACCGTCTTCATCATGTATTTCGCTCTTCCTATTTAAAGAGACAGGTCAAGATGTGCGCGTTGTGAATCGCTCCACAAGATGCATGAGCATCCATTGCCGCCCAATCGTCCGCCGCCGCACGTTGTAGTATGTCGCCCAGCGTTGCCGTAAAGAGCGCGGGCATGCATGGTCCTTTACCGGCTCAAAACATGTACCACAGGCGGGGGAAGGCGGCGCCGAAGGCCTCGAGGTCTCCGCTGTCGTCGACGCTGCGCGCGGAGCGGGCCAAGGTGGCGGCGGCGGCCTGCGCGGCCTCCGTCTCGACCGGGAGGCGGTGCAGCACGTAGTCGACCTCCCAGGCCGCAGAGGCCGCACCGTCGGGCGCGACCAGCACGCCGGACCGGTGGATGGGCTCGGGCGGCGCCGACGAGTCGCCCTCTGCGGCCAGGAACTCGCGCGCGACGTCCACCACGAGGCTGCCGAGCGGGGCCGCGCGCTCGGCGGCCGTCGCGCGCGGCGCCAGCAGCTCGATGACGGCGGATTGGCACAGCGGCGCGCCTTCCCGCCGGCCGAACGCGAACTTTTCGTCCACGTCGACCGCGCTCGCCGCAGTCTCCGCCGCCGCCGCCACGCGCGAGAGCTTGCGCGCGTCGCCGTAGCGGAGCGAGCACTGGACGCGCCGCTGGTCCCGCGAGCGGAAGGAGCGCGCCCAGGAGCCGGCTGCTCGCCCGCGACCGGCGCTGCTGGCGCGGCGCGGGGTGTCGACGCGCACGACCCGACGGACGGCGATCACCACGAGCTCGACGACCTTGGCGTCACCTCCCGCCTGCTCCGGCGCCTGCTCCGGCACCGGCAGCGCCAGCGGCTTGGGCTTGGGCAGCGTCTTGGCCACGAAGGCCCACGTGACGGACATGCAGCTGGACAGCTGCGCCTTGACCCGGAGCGCCGGCAGCAGCGGCGTCGCGCGCTGGAGCGCCGCCGGCAGCGCCGCCTTGGCCGCGGCGGCGTCCGCGCGGTCGCCGGCGAAGACACTGCGCGGGAGGGTCAGCGGCATCTCTGGGCGTTGCTGCCGGGCTGGGGAATTGGCGTCTGTGGGCCCCGCTGGACGACCGCCGCCTCCGCCGGCTGGCATCCGAGCGCTCGCGGCGTCCGTGGAAGCCACGCACGCACGCCAGCCTGGCGGCCGGAGCCGGCGCCGGCTCGACCGCACAGTACTCGCGGCTGCCACGCGCCGGAGCGGAACGCCATGGTGGGTCGAAGCGGCGCGGAAAATCAGGGCGGCGCTCGGTTGTTGAGCCTCACAAAAATGCCGCCTCAAGTTGAGGCGGCATTTTTGTGGAAGCCGGTAACCGACCGAACTGGTTTGGAGATCTTGAAGATTGTACGTAGACGTGCAAATGACAAGATACAGAATTGTGGCGTATCATATGTAAATCATGAATGATTTAGACGGGGTATTGATTGACAGAGGAATACACTGAAAACCTATACATTTTGGAAGCAGATTGAGTCAGAAACGTTAACATTGAAAATGCTTACATTATACTATAAATCCTGTCGAATTGGATGGCAGGTGTAATTATCCTGTATCCTTTGATGGAGAATGGATCCGATGCGGGATCGGCTGCGTATGGCTGTTCGAAGAGCCCCTGACAACCCATACTGCCTGGTTGAACCGCGCGGATCGTCCGCCCTGGCACCTACCAGAATAATACCGCGACTTGTCCTCGCCATGCGGTCGCTGTTCGTGCGCGCGCTGGCGGCGGGCGGCGCGGCGCGCGAGGCGCAGTCGCTGGCGGGCGCGTCGCGCACGACGGCGGACGGCACGTTCGCGGTGGCGAGCGGCTTCGAGGGCGTCGTGCGCGTGTACGCGGCGTCGTGCGCGGCGCTGCTGCACGAGTTCTCGACCATCCACCGGCGCGTCTACTCGCTGCACTACACGAGCTTCTCGGACTCGCTCGTGACGCTTGAGAGCGACGCGGGGGCGGGCGCGGGGGATGAGGGCGAGGACGACGAGGACTCGGAGACGTTCCTGTGCGTGTACCACGACTGGCGCGAGCGCAAGATGGTGCGCGGCTACACGCTGCCGCTGGGCGTACTCGAGAGCCCCTCGTCGCGGCGCAAGGCCGACTGCATCGCCGTCTGCAGCTTCACGGGCCGCGTGGTCGTGGCCATGGGCGGCGTCATCAACGTGTGGCAGTGCAGCCACGGCTTCTTCGAGCACGTCATGGAGCTCACGGTCGACATGGCGCAGCGCCACGCGTACCTGCAGGTCGAGCGCGTGGCCATCCACGGCGTGTACGTCGCCTACGCGTCGCAGACTGAGGTGCGCGTGCTGGAGATCCACGTGCAGAGCTCCAAGGAGGGCGGCGAGGCCGCTCCGGTGCCGTCGCTGGCGCCCAGCTCGCTCGCTCAAGGGCGGCGCCGGGGCGACGACAGGGCCAAAGGCGACGGCGCCGAGCCGATGCGGGACCGAGTGCCCGAGGACGCGGACAACTGCGTGGCGGTCGCGCGCGCGAGCGACCTCGAGACCTTCGTGGAGGTCGCCGTCCCGCACTCGTCGTACACGGGGATGGAGCCCGAGGCCAAGGCGCGCGAGCAGGACGAGCAGCGCATCTTCGAGGAGCCCGAGCCGCCCGTGCCGATGGTGCTCGGCAGGAGCGAGGCGCAGCAGGAGGCCTGGAACCTTGCGGGGCTCGTCAGGAGCCAGGACATCCGCACCAACCAGGCCATGTCGTACTTCATCGGGGAGAACGACGTCACGGTGCTGCTGCGCCGCTACTTGCCGCCCAACCACGGCGTCACGTCGCTCAAGTTCCTGCCCGAGACGATCGACAACCGCTTCTCGATCGAGGCGCGGAGCTACACGCGGCTGCTCATCGCCACGGAGCAGAACGCCTTCCTGTACTACTTTCTGTCCCAAGAGGTCGACACGACGCGCAAGAAAATGTCCAAGAAGGTGCTCGGCAAAGGGGAGCGCACGCAGTCAGCCGGGGTGCTCAAGCCGATCGCGGTGGGGAAGCTTGGGGCGGACGACACCTCCAACTCGTTTGCCAAGCAGTACGAAGGCGGGGATGACGGGGAGGGGGCGACCGCCGATGCCGAGTCGGGCCGGGTCGTCATCCACTACACGTTCACGTCGCCCGTCACCTGCATCGAGGCGAACAGTTCGTTCCTCTTTGTCGCGACGGTGTCCGGACTCCAAGTCTGGTCCATCTGGAGTCCGTGCCACTACGTCGCAGCCAGCCGCGCGCTGAGCAAGTCGTTAGTGCCTCAGCCGTCCCAGCCGCAGCTGCTGTGCACCCAACCCGTGCCGTTCCTCGCGTCCCAGATCGCAGCGCTAGACTCGTATGTCATCCTGCTCCCGCATGTCAAGAGCAGTCGCCAAGGCTTGGCGGGGCCGCAGCTACAGTTCGGGAACGCGCTCCGTGCTGCATGCATGGCGGCAGGCGAGCGACTTCCAAGTGCCGAGTTTGAGCTGCGACGCTCGCGCCCCAAGCTCCCTGGCGCGTCTGCTGCGCCGCCGAGCATCCGCGTGTTCCAGCAGAGCCCGCCGTCGCTCATCTTCTCGTCGATTCACGACAGCGTTCTCTCCGGTACAGCCGGGCTCGGAGTCGACCGGATCGATCTCTTGCTGAGTTTATTCTCGCTGTACCGATACCGCGCCGACATTGGCTTCGACTTGCTTCACGTCGCGTCCAACGACAGTGTAGACAAAGCCGACTCGACAGCTGAAAGCATGCTCACTGACCGCAAGGAGCTGGTAGCCTTGGAGCTCGAGACGCAGCTCTACGACAAGCTCGCGAAGCAGTGCGCCGCCGACCTGGCGGGAGTCTTCATGTCGGAGGAGCACCGAAATCTGGAGCGCGCGGCGCACTTGTTTGTCGCGTCGAATGTGCCGTCGATCGAAGTGATGAAGCGGCTGCGAGACATCATGGGGACAGTGGACCGGTCGGAGGTGGCGAGCGCAACTGGCAAGTACTTGGAGTCCTTCGTGTTCCCACCACCCTCGCCTCTCAGCTCGCTCTTAGCGACTGGCTCAGCGGGCTCCAGCTTCGCCGAGCAGTCGTTGGTTTCCGACGACGATGACTTCACGCGCATTGTACTGCTTCACTACGACAAACACTTTCCGGAGCAGCTCGCTCGACTTGTCATTGACTCGTCCCTGCGGTGGAGTCTCGCGGACATCGCGTTCGCGTTCGAGAAGCTAACCGAGTCCACGAGCCACAGCCTCCTCGTCAATGTGGCACGGTTTGTGCTGGTGCTGCGAGCCTCTTCATCCCCCCGGGACGCGTGGGACGCGTTCATTTCAACGGAGAGTGGCGAAGCAGAAGCGGTCGTTCCCTCGTCCGACTTCATCGCGCGATGCTCGAGCGAATTGGTGACGGAGGCAGTGCTGGATCTCTTCACGCACCACAACGAAGCACTTCGGCACTTGGCCGTTACGCACCCCGAGCTTCTGCTCCAAATGCAGGGAGCCATCGGTTCGACTGGTCGATTCTCGGACTCGATCCTGACTCAAGCGCTGCTCACTACCGCTCCAGCCGCGTTCCTCGAGATCCTCGAGCAGATTTTCGTGGCAGCGGTCGGAAGACACGAGGCCTTGCAGTCGATCATCTCGTTCTGCTTGGCAACAATGGGCGACGCGGCGGTGCCGTCAGCGCGCAGAATGTTCAAAGCGAGCAGCATTTGGTCGATCGAGGAGCCGTCTGAAGACGGCGGCTTCTCTGTCGGCGAGGCGTTCGTGCTGCGCTTCCTCGCGTTCGTTCTGCATACGACTCCGAGCCTGGAGGTTCTGGCCGAGAGGGACGAGCTGCGCGACGACGAAGAGACTCTCAGGCAGATCAAGGCGTCGGCTGCCACGGAGCTCGTGCGCTTGTGCGTGCGTCTCGTGTCCTTCTTCCGGGGCGAAGACGAGCATGCTGCCGTTGGATCGCGGCTGGTGGAGCTGTTCAGGACCGGAGAGACCCGCTCGTCGACGACGTCGCTGCTGCGCCACGATGCGTCGGTCGTCAGTGCCGCGTGGGTGCACGCGTACTTGGGCGATCGGTGTCTGCCACCTGAGGCGTCGGAAGCGAGGAGAGTGGTCGAGGATTTGCTCAACCAAGCGGTGGAGCTCGTCTCGGACAAGAGTCTGTGCGACCCTGAGACGGTGCTCGGAGCGGTCCAGGCGGCAAACAACTTGGACGCAGAGAGAGGCGGTTGGGAGCTCGAGAACGACTTCGCCGCGCTGGTTGTGCTGCTGACGCTGCCGCGCGCGTCCAGGTACGTCTGTTTGTATACGACTGCGATCAGTGTGTTCTTGCTCTAACGATCCGCGTACCTCACGTGTTCATCGCCCGTGCTAGAACCATCGACGGACTGCGGCTGATCGCCTCCCGAAGCGACTTTGTCGACTTGTTCGTCCCGTACGGCAAGACCTTCTGCGGCACTCTGGACGAGTGGCGGTTCTTGATCCAAACGCTCTCGTCCTTGCCGGACCCGGCGCTTCAGGAGGACGGCAGCATTCTGGGCGACATTCTTGACCACGTGTGCTCGACGCTCGCGCCAGACGAGCTCCTGCAGGTGCTTCCCGAGGACGGCGACTTGACACTGTACATGGCGACGATCGAGAAGAGCGTGCAGCTGGAGCACGAGCGCGAGAAGCAGCGCCTGAGCCAGGCGGGGCTCGCCGCCGCTTACTGACCGCTGTTAGTTAGTGGTGCTGTGATCAGGTCGTTGGACCGGTCGAAACGACTTGCGCGCCGGCGCCAAATCCGAGCTGCTGGTTCTCCAGCATGCGCGTGATCGCGTCAATGTACTAGCATGCCACGAATGCACATGCCGTCACCCCACGCCTCCGCCCAAAACCAGCACAAGTACGAGGCTTACACTTGCTCGCGCCTGCCGGAACCGCGCCTTGCTGTCCTCCCTCACGAACGCGCGGAACTGGACGACCCAGCGCTCCCCGCTGGCCACGGCGATGTAGCTGTCGTGGACACGCGCGCGCTCCATCACGCGGTCCTCCTCTTGCGTCGCCTGTTCGAACATGGCTCTCCTCCGCGCGTTGTTGGACCAGACGGACGCGTGCGGCGCGACGCCCCCGACGGAGCTCGCGCGCGTCGAGAAGGACGCCAGGTCCGCGTTCGGCGCCGCGTCGGAGTTCGACCGCGGGGTGCCTTGGTACAGAAGCAGCTCGTCCAGGTCCTGCACGAACGCACGCACCTTGGTGGCCGGCACGGAGGGCGGCAGGCGCACGTCGAGGCGCAGGGGCCAGGCGCGCGAGTGGAAGACCTCGGTGGTGGCCGTGACGGTCTCGCCCGCCGGCACGAACGTGCGCGTCCGGTCCTCCGTGTCGAGCACGAGGAAGCCGAGCGGCGCGTCGCGCACCGTTCCCTCTGGCGAGGCCGATCCGCGCAGCCGCACGCGAGAGTCGAGGCGGAGCATGTTGGCCATGAACATGTGTCTCCCGCCGAAGAAGTTGTGGAGCTGCATTGGACGAGGACGAGGACGCGTAAGTGTCGAGGCCGCATGCATTGGATAGCAGCAGCATAGGAGGGAGGGGACGCACGAGTGGCAGCGACGCGAGCCCCATGGCCACGAAGAAGCCCGAAGAGAAGAGCAGCCGCATGAGCACGTTCTCGTCCACGGTGGGCGACACGTAGTAGATGTAGACGACGAGCACGAGCAGCATCGTCTTGGCGAGCTGCGCACCATGACGAGGAGGTTAGTGTCGTCCGTCCGTCTCAGCCGTGGCAGGAGAGGCTTGGACGGTGCTCACGGTGGTTCCCTCGAACAGCAGTGTGACGCGGCCGGGCTTCTCCTGGTCGCTGTAGCCGACGGTGCCCCAGCGCACGATGGCCTGGCGCAGCACGTTGCCGGCGGCGTCCATCCAGATGATGAAGGAGACGCCGAAGAGCCACTGCGGCCACTGGCAGAGCAGCAGCGAGAGCCGCGCGACGGCGATGGCGATCCAGAGCAGCCCAGCGCGGCAGAGCAGCGACGTCTGCCACATCATGAGCTCGCGCGCGTCGTCGGGCCAGCGCCACTTGGCTGGCGAGAACTTGCGCGTGAGGAAGAAGAGCGAGCGCGCGATGGGCCGCGCCAGCACGGCCGACAGGAAGAAGAGCACCACCGACGTGTACGTCTTGATCGACCCGTGCCGCGTCTCGTTCCACCAGTCCGTCCACCCGCTCAGGCGCACGAGGCACACGTCGCCGCTCAGGCTCATGGTGTCGTCGCCGCCGCTCTTTTGGCGGAATCGAATATGCGGAATGCGGGAAAGGAAAGTCGGCGAGCGCGGACGGTGATTAGCCGAAAAGAGGAAACACGCGCGTTGATTCGCTGAAAACACGCAGAAAGGACGACGCACATGCTACAGTATCTATCTACAGCGTGTCGTCGTCGTCGTCCATGTCCTCCTCGTCGTACGACTCGAGTCCGTCGTCGTTCTCATCGCCATCCGCGCGGGCGCCGCGGCCTGCCGCCTGCCCCTTCTCCTGCTTGCGCAGGAAGGCGCGGCGTTCTCGCTCACGCATGCCGTCCAGCGCCGCCTCGAGCTCCTGCGCCTTCTTCAGGCGCTCGGACGCCAGCTCGCCCTCGCTGCTCGCCGTCAACGCGCGACACGCGGGTGTTAGGCGCCGAGTCACAGCAGTTCGCGACAGATTATGGCAGGAGGAGCGCACCTGGCGACGATCTCCTTGCCCTGGCAGCACTTGGCGCAAATGTCCCGCTCCTGGCGAGCGCAGAGGCGGCGGCGTTAGCACACACGCAGCAGCGCGCAGGCAACGGACGGACTCACCTTAGCGCACGCGTCGCAGGACGCGTGGTACGCGGCCGTGACGGTCTTCTGCCGGCAGTAAATGCTGCAGCACGCGCCGAGTCATTCAGCCAGTCAGTCGGTCAGTCACTCGTACAGTTCCAAGGCAGCAGAGTGAACAGGCGGCGGCCAGGCTGTCGCACCACGTGGCCGGCTGCGTGAGCGGCTTGTACTTGCGGTACTGCTTCCGCCACTCGATCTGCTTGCGGCACTTTTCGCACAACCCGCGGATCGGCAGCGACAGGATGCGCTCCGTCTTCTTGGACTTGGGGTTGTGCTTGTACGCGAACGAGTTCTGGTGCTTGGGCGCCCCCTTCTTGACGTTGCCGCGCTGCGAGCTCATGGCGGAGACGGAGACGGAGACGGAGAGACGGAGACGCGGAGTCGGAGGCGGAGATGGAGACGGAGACGGAGGCGGAGACGGAGCGTGGAGACGCGGAGACGCGGAGACCGACCACCAAGTGCAGCAGACGAGCAATGGGTACCTGTTCGCTGCTGCCACGGGTGGCTGGGCTCGATGATGCCCCGAATAGAGCGCTCTGATGGAGTCTGATTCTGGCATGATCTGATCCTGAGACCTGAGTTTGAAGCCAAAGTTGAAGTGCGTTGGCTGACTGATGAGACCGACTGTGTCGTTAGCACTGTGAACCGACCCAATACGTTCTACACGCGACAAATACAGGCGATTCATTGTAGTTGTTTATACAGCAGCAACATGCACAACGCGCAGATTGCTCGTTGGAGGAACGATGCGACGCCCCAGAGACGCCGGCGGGTAGTCTACAGAGGCTTGCTTACCCCTGGACGGCGTTCTTGAGCTCCTCCTTGTTCACGTACGCCTTGATGTTGCCCATGGTCGTGTGTCCGATGTTGTTCAGCGCCTCCTCCGTGAAGAACGCCTGGTGACCCGTGATGATCACGTTCGGGAACGTGAACAACCGCGCGAGCGTGTCGTCGGCGATGATGGCGCCTGAGCGGTCCGAGTAGAAGTAGTCGCCCTCACCCTCGAACACATCGAGGCCAACGGAGCCGATCTTCTGCGACGTCAGACCCTTGACGAGCGCCTTGGTGTCGATAAGGCCACCGCGACTGGTGTTGATGATCATGACGCCCTTCTTCATCTTGGCGATGCTCTCCGCGTTGATCGTGTGCTTCGTCGACGGGAACAACGGGCAATGGAGCGAGATGATGTCCGACTGGGCCCAGATCTCGTCCAGTGACACGTACTCGACG
>JAADXX010000572.1:0-18996 GCA_023338025.1 Phytopythium oedochilum | reverse complement strand
GATGGGGCCGACTCTGCAGGAAGCAGGCCGAGGTGGAACGCGAGCAGGTTCTCAGCCGCGCCTGGTCGAACTGGGATGCCAGTCCGCCGCTGCCTTGGTCCTCTGCTCAGCGCGCCTGGCCGGCGCGGGGGGTTGCAGCTGCAGCCTCTGACTGTGAGCCGCTTGGGTCCCCGCGCCTTGAACTGGACAGGCGGCGCTGGCTGGCGTTGCTTGGCCACTTGATCCGGAGACTGCGAGTTGGGGAATGCAATGGCAATGGAAGCGGCGGCGGCGGAGGCTGCGGCGCCACTGCCACCAACTGTCGGATCCAACGCCTGCCTTTTGCAATTCAAACTCCATGATAAACACAGTGCAGTCGCCCAATCCTGGGAAATGGCGTCTACGTTGTCATACGACCTCACCCACCAACAGGAATTGATCTCGATTGGAGTCCTTCCCGCCCACGTCGGATACCCGCCTGCTATCCGCGAGCAAACGGAGCAATCCTGCCAGACTGTCGCAAGTCTTCCCATCCACAGTGTTTCGCTTGTCACCGCTGGATCCGTCGAGTCCTGCTTGCGCCGAACGACGTCTTCGGCCGTGGATTGTCCGCAATCTCTTCTTCTCTCATCCCCAAATGCCACTCGAGCGCGAAAGCAGAACCTCGTCGACATGCGCCGCGTTATTGAGTTTTAACGCGCCGATCCCTTGCATCATGTGCAAGCCCCCCCTGCTTCGACAAACTGAGCCTACGGAGTTCAGATGACGGCAGCCCGACCATCCACCAGATACCAGTCCGCGCGGCTCGCGACTTACGCGATCGAGACAGGCGACTTGACCTCGACGAACTTGGGCGACTTGGAGCCGCTCGCCTTCTTGCTGAACAGCGCATCAATGTCCTCTAGCAGCACGCCCTTCGTCTCCGGGCACACGAAGTACACGAACACGAGGCAGATGCAGCACAAGCCGGCGAAGAGGAAGAAGACGCCGTTAATGTTGAGGTACGGGAAGAGCTTCTCCACCTCCATCATGACGGCGCCCATGGCCCAGTTGGCAGCCGCCGACAGCGCGACGCCGTACGCACGCACGCTGAGCGGGAAGATCTCGGCCGAGTAGACCCAGCAGATGGGACCCCACGAGATGACGAAGTTGAACACGAAGAAGGCCGAGCCGATCGCGATGAACCAGCCGCCGACCTTGGGCAGCCAGCATTGTCGACGTCGCCGTCGCACGTGGCCGTGAAGAGGATGGCAGCGAACAGGTGACCGAAAATCATGCCCACGCCACAGATGAGCAGCATCGTGCGGCGACCGTACGATTTAATCCAGCGCATGGTGGGGATAGTGCTGAGCATGTTGACGAACGAGATGAAGAAGGCCGAGTAGACACCGGCACCCGAGATGTCCTTGAAGATTTGCGCGCCGTAGCTCATGATTGGGTTGATGCCGGTCGATTGCTGCAACACTTGAAGCACCATCGCGATAATGACACGCTTGAACACGGACGGCTCAAAGAGCTCCGCAAGTCCCTTGTTGGCCGCGATCTCCTCCGCGACCTGCTCACCGATGTGGTCCAGTTCGTACTCGACATCGTCCGTCTGACGGAGACGCTTGAGCACAATCTCGGCAGCCTCCTTGCCCTTCTTCTGGTACGTCCAACGCGGCGACTCCGGCACGAACCAGATGCCGAGCATCACGACAAGCGGAGCAGCCATGGTCACGCCGTTGGTCGTACGCCAGCCACGGTCGCGGTTCTACACGATGATGTTGACGACGTTGGCGAGCCTTCATCCCGGTGCCGAGCGTGAATGTCGGTGCATACGCCCGTATCGGCTTTGGCCGTTGGCCACGTCGGATTTGGTCGCCGACCTCACGACACATTCCAGTCGAGTGGTCCAGCTTGAAGCAGTTGGCGAAGGAGTTGTGGATGCCAGCTAGCGACTCTGTCCAAGGCAGATGGGTAAGCGAGCGTGAAGACTAACAACTCGGACGAAAATTCGGATGATAAAGCTCCTGAATCGCAATTTACGGACGAAAATCCGAGTGTGTTGTCGAAAGCCATGGACTGTGTCGACAATGATTGACATGGTGGCACCGATGGTCGCTCACTCGACAGTTCTTTGACATGTAAGGGACTGCTAAGCTTGGGTCGTCAAACAACGGGCCCAAGGAGAAGGCTTCGGCACTGGGCGTAAGTCGTCGTCAGCCGTTGGTATCGGATTTACCTCAGTAACCCTCGAGTGTTGTGTCTCATGTTCCTCGTAGCGACGGTGTTTCCTGGAATGGCCCATCGCCATCTCCCAGCATTCCAAGACCCGTCTCGTCCTGGACAAGATGCCGGCCCGCAAGTACCGCAACGTGCTCGACCATTTCGTCCAGGTCTCTGGGCCGCTCACGCTCACGTGCGAGGAGCTGCTTGAATTCTGGAGCTACGACTGTCCCCAGAGATCGTCGCCGTGCCTGAAGAAGCTCCACGACGTGTGTGTCGTCGGTCGTGGGCCGCTGTTCAACGCCACCGTCGACGATCTCGGCATGGAGTTGACCCCCAATATTACCATCGGTGGCGAGTCGTACAACGTGTTTATGAACCTGAGAGAAGGAGGCAGCGCAGCGGTGCCGTCGACAGACGTCGAGGAGCTCAAGCGCGTGCTCCAGGACACGCTCGAGGACGATCTAGACTACAACGTGGTGGACGATCCGATATTGGACACGCTCGACACCCCGATCTCGGGTTTTAGATCCTATCGCAACGGTGTCCCTGTCGCGACGCTTCTCTCCGAGCTCGCGAGCGCGCTGACGGTCAAGCAGGTCTTCGACTTCTACGTCGACGCGGAGACCGGGCTGCTCGATTTCGGCGGACTCGGTCTTGTCGAGGATATCGCCAACAATTGCGCCGAGAAGCTAGCCGCGAGTGCGTCGTCGGCTTCTTCGCAAGCCATGGCTGCCGCGGATGCTGGTGGTGACGAGGCGGATTTGTGCGAGACATGAGGGAGCTCAACGCCATGGGCGACTGCAGGTATTGGCTTGACAGGAAGAGGAAGGAGGAGGACAGACGATCGGTAGCAGGGGAGTGTGTTCGTCAAACAGGCATTGATAATCCCACGGTTCAATCTCCAGGTTTTAGTGCCTTCCAATCGATGCTAGAGCTAGTTGAACTTCGACTTCTCGGCATGTCTAACTGTCAGATCAAGTTCTTCGCTTCCGATTCCCAGGAAATGGTCTCGGTTCCGACGTCAAAGGCTCTTTCTCACTTTCCGAACCACCACCGCGCCAGCAAAACCCTCGACTGCTCTCTCACTTCGGCGTTCGTCATGTTCCGTTTCAAGGTCGACCAGCTCCTGGAGCGCGGCAGTGTTGTGAACGAGTACTGCGAGAACATGTCCTCCATCCAGCGCGACGACTGGTCGGACAAGTGCCCAGGAGCGGGCTGCACCAAGAAGCACCACGACATTTGCACCGTCGGCTGTGGCGTTGTGGGCTTGATGCTAGCGAACGAGTTCCGACTCGATTTCAAGAACGAAGTCGAGGTTCCTGGTCAGAAGTGACACGGAAGCATCCGGTACCGGTTTCCAGTGCCGGTAGCCGACGCGGACAAGGCCATGAAGGCGATACGGGACGCCTTCGCGGAGAACCTCGTCCACCAGGACCTGTCCATGGGGATATGCCGCGCCTTCATTCCGGCTTGGCTGTGCGGGTCAACTCCCATGGACCCGTATCTCGTGTGCGACAGCATCTACGAGGATTGCGAGTACATCCTGGATCGCGACGGCGCCTTGACCGTCCAGCAGATCTTCGACTTTTACACCAACGCAGAGACCGACGAGATCGACTTTGGGCCATTCAAGAGCCTCAACGAGGTCGCCGACAACTGCTTGCTGAACCTGCACAAGCGCAACCAGTGGGCCCCAGCGGCCGACTCGTCGCTCTCGCCGACACCGCAAACACCGCAAGCTACAGCAAGCGAGCTCCGATACGCGCATCGTCAGGCGGTCTCGGGAAATGATCAGCGGTATACGGACGACATGATTTTCCGCCTGAGAGCTCAGTTGGACAGCTCCACGAAGCTCGTGGAGAAGCTGAGAGGACAATCGGGCGTGTGCGCGGCCAAACCGACGCCACCAGAGTAACGAGCGATGGGCAGAGTCGAAGTCTCTAAGCTGCTGGAAGTTGGGACCCCCCGACTGCACCAGTTTTGATTTTCATGGATTTCGCTCTCACTCAATTCATCTACGCTATTGCTAAGAGGATCGAACTTCATCTTCAGGTCGTGGTGACGATGGTCAAAAATCCTCCAAACCACTGTGAACCTAGTGACCACGACCGGAATGTGCTGGCGCAGTATCCCACGAAAGCTCCAGAACTCATCACATCCATCCATCTATCCCGGTTCGGTCCCTGTCGAGGGTTTCTACGCGTTGCGCTCGATCGATCCGCTTGTCCGCGCCGATAAACGGCTTGGCCTCGTTCATTCCCCAACGTGCGCTTTCGAACACAAGATGGCGCTCCCCGAGTACCGCTTCCAGCTGGACCAGCTCGTCCACATCTCCGTCCCGCAGGCGTTTGTCTGCGAGAAAAACCACACGCGCCTCAGTTCTGACCTCAAGGCCTGGATCTGTCCCGGCGCCGACAAGTGCGTCAAGGAGAGCCACAGTGTGTGCGTTGTCACGCCAAAGCCGATATTGGAGCGGATCACGACGGACCTCCGCCTAGACGCACTCGTCCGCATCGGCGACGTTGACTGGCTGTCGACAACCGACCTCGTGGTCTGCGGATCTGCGATGGTGCCTGCGAATGACCCTGCCGAGGTGACGCGCGCGTTCGAGGTTGCCTTCACGTTCGACGCGGAGTCTTTGGAGACTCAAACGATCTTCGCCCAAGTCGGGACGCATTGGGACGAGCGGAACTATGGCGTCGCGCCAACGGATCCGATCTCGCCCGAGGTCGGGAACTTGACTATCAGGCAGCTTTTGGATTTGTACGTCGACGAGGAGTCGGGGAGAGTCGATTTTGGGGACCTGACGACACTGAAGGACATTGCCAACAAGTGCGTTGGGGAGTCTGCGTCGATTGTGGCTGATCCCTCGGTTGGAGAGAAGCCTGAGAGTGACTTGGAGCGTCGCCTGGCGGACTTGGAGGCGCGGTTCGCCCAGCACGTGAAGGATGCCGAGAAGACGAAGTTCGAGATCGTCACGCAGGTGAATATGCTGGGGGACGAGGTAAGGCAGTGCAACAACCAGATCGAGGACAATGAAGTTAGGCTGGATGACCTCGATTTCCAAGTCGAGAAGCTCAATGAAGAGTTCGCGGACTTGTGAAGCACGAGGGGGACTAACTAAAGTCCTTCTGGACAAAGTTGGCGTGACTTTTATTGTTGCGTGGGCGAGATCGGCTCGTGAATGGGGATGGGGTTTCCGTCTACGGTTGGCTTCAACTGGTTCTACTCAAATTAAAACCGTTGGTATACGTTATAACTTGATGTGTGCCAATTAGCATTTTTCACTAAAATCAAGTTGAAAGAGACGCCATCACTGATATAGCCCCATCATTTGGTCGATCAATGAATATAAGAGAGTCGGTGCATTAGAGCTATTTCTAAACACCCGCCGACGGACACGACAACGATGCGATACAGGTACCTGCGCGGCGTCGATGGAGCTCGCCTAGACGCCTTAACAGCCTCATGACGTTGCTGCTCGTCGCGCTACTGTGAAGTGCGCTTGCTGGAGCGCTCGCCGCAGCCGCTGGCACGCTCGGCAAGGTCCGTTTCTCCTTTCCCGCAAGTCGCGTCTTGCAAGATCTGCTGAAGCCCACGGCTCTCAAAACTGTGAACCAAACAGCTCGGGGCGGATGGAGACGCGCGCGCGCTCCAATGGCTCGTGTCCGCCTGCTACGACCGCTACCCGAGCGACTCGACCAACGACAGCGCTTTCGCTCCCTGCGCCATGGTATCGCACTCCGCTATCGCCTCGCATACCTCCAGAGCGTCTCTCATCCTCATTCCGATGACATCCATCGCCAGGTCCACCTGCTGGCGCGCGTACTCTGCGTCGGGGCCATGCTCGCGACCAACGCGCTAATGCTGCACTACTTCGTGCGCGGCCTGCACGAGACGGACTCGCTCACGGCCACCGTCACGAGCGCCGCCGTCAACTTCATGCTCTCGGTACGTTGCGGCGCGCTTGACAACATCAAGACATCGACCTCGCTTCTCTCCTCACCTGCATGATGCGCGCAAAGGCGGCCGTCGGGCTTGTTGTCTTCCAGGAGCTGCTGCCGACGCGCTGGTTCATCGGCGCGGGTTTGATCCTGGCCGGCGTGGCCTGCTTGCTGCATGGCGACACACCGTTGGAGGCTCCTCCGGCATCCAGAGGCGGCCACGGCGACACCAAGAAGAACCAGTGAAGCCAGGGATGGCGCGCTTGCGATTGGGGTGCGTTTAGTACACGCGCGGTCGTTGGATGCGAACGGGAAATGCAATACGTGGCTATGTGAAATCAACTGCCGAGCTGCCTACTTACTACCAGAGGAGGAAGGCTCGCCTCGAGACAAAGGAGGCGTCCGGTTCCTTCCTCGCCTCTTCTTCTTCGTCTAGTTGCCTCCGTCGTCGTCGCTGTCGTCAAGCGCACTCGCCGTGCCGCACACGTTGATGGTCGCGGGCCAGTTCTTTAGCTCCGCCAGCTCGAGCCACGGGTGGGAGCGGTATCCAGAGTCGCCGAACCACTGACTAAACGCCGACAGCGACACGGTGCGTGCCATGTCCACCCCGTCCTCGTCCTTGCTCTCACCGCTGTTGATGTCGACAACTTCCGAGTTGAACGCGACCACAACGGCGTCAGCGCCGAGTTCCGCCGAGTAGCGCACGAGCTCGGCGCTGAGAGAGCTGCACATGCCGTAAAAGGCCATGAGGAAGCACGTGAGCGTCGCCTTGAGGATGTCCAGCGACACGTTCTCCGAGTCTTGCGCCGCGCGCTCGTCCAGAATGACGGCGCCGCACTTGAGCTTGTCAAGCAAAGTGCCCTCGCAGACGACGAGCAGTCCGCAAGCCACGGCACCGAGGTCGATCCGCTCTTCATCGTCTTCTTCTGCATCATGCCCTTCACCTTCACCTCCTGCCGAGTCTGTCTCGCGAACAAACACGTCCATCAGCGCGTACACGAGCTCGAGCGAGCCCTCGCTAAATGGCTGACTTGGGTCGAGCTCCGTGCTGCGGAACTTGTTGCACACCGACTGCAGCGCGCGCACGAACTGAGACTTGCTCGTCACTGTGGTGGAGGTGATCAGCGCAAGCTGCAGCGCAGTTTCCAGCTCGCCCTCAAGTACCCACGTGCTGATTGTGTGGAGCTGCGATTGGCGCAGGAATTGGCGAAGACGCGAGATGTCGTCGTGGAAGAATTGGAGCTCCGCCGCCTCCTTGGCGATCGCAAACACCATGACCGGCCCGTCCGATCCCAGACTGATGGCCCCGAGCGAGTCACGTGACCGCCCACTGGCTTCTCGCGAAGTCGGCAGCCCGTGGACGAAGGGAGTTGAAACGATGTCGCTCTGGCGAATCTGTCGCTTCCGGGTTGCAACAGTCTTTGTGGTCGTTAACTGCTCGATAGGCTGGTGCGGCATCGACTGGGCGGCGCCAGGGATGGGTCGCTGTGAGCCCATGACGGGATCGCGACGGTTGCTGCGCATTCTGGCAGATGCCGCAGCGGACATCGACGCAGTCTGCTCCTGGAAATCTTGCTGCTGCTGCCACTTGTTCACGTCCAACAGTTCCACCCACGAGATGAGCTGGTAGCCGCCGGTGTTGTACCACTCACCAAACTGCTCAAACGTGACCCGCGTGCGTGAGCGGACGCTGCCGTAGCCAGCAAACCCGTTTGCCGAAGTGACGGACGCGTCTGGATGCCCGGTGTTGCCGTGCGCGGCTACGTCGGTCATGAGATCGCCCATGGCCTCCTCTATGAACTCGTCGGCTTCCTCGTAAATCTTCTCTAAACCAAGACGGTACGTCCCGTCGCTGAGTGCCATCAATGCAAGCAGGAAGGATCGCAGGTAGATGAAGAGCACCGAGTGCGGTAGTGCATCCCCCTCTGCCTGTGGGGCCATCGACCGACGAGCGCTTGTTGTCGTAGACGGTGCCGCGCGGACACTAGGTAGACCAAAGCCGCTGACCGTAAAGCTTGCGTTGCTCGGCATGGCTCCAAACGCTCCGGTTGTGGTCTGATACCCAAAGCCTCCACCAGCGACAGAAGCAGCTCCTGTCGTGTAATACGAGCTCGTCGACGCATAGTTGTTGAGCGTGCGCTGGCGTTGCTGCCGCATCTTGGTGATGAAATCAAACGCCAATGAAAGCTTTTGGCTTTTCGATCCTTTGCCCAGGATGCTCATCCCGCACGCGAGTTCGAGCGCATTCACGCGGCCACAGCGCTTTCGGTCGAACACGTTGAACACACGCGACAGTAGCTTGGACGATGTTTGCTGCGCCTTCTCCGCCATCCCCTCTTTCGAGACGAGGCTTCGGATGCACTCGTAGTAGTTGCTTCTCGTGAGCACCAAGTACGCCCCCTCATCTTCTTCCACGGCGGCGTACGAGTACGCGGCCACACCTCCCGTTGCGCGACTTTGGTTAGCGCGGGATATGTTACGCGCTTCCTCAGCCGAAGGCGTTGCGAACGCTAGCAGCGCATCGTACAGCTTGCTTACGCTCAGCTCACTCAGCTTCGTCGAACGCAGCATAAACAGGTACGTCGAGATGTCGCTTTCGGTGAAGTGAAGAATGTTTCCTTCCTCGAGCATGTCGAACGCGTAGATGAGCGGCTTCTCGCGCTTGCTCGCCTCGAAGGCCTCCTTGGCCGGCCATTTGGACAAGTCGAGCAATTCCAACCATGGGCAATCCATGTATCCACCCGCGGCGTACCACGTTGCAAACTCGCCAAGGCTGATCGCGTCTGCTCGCTTTGTGGTCACTTCGCAAAACAGCTTGGAAATAACTGCGCCTGCCGCCCGCTCGGCGATCGAGTTGGTACTCCAAGAGTTGACCGTGCTGGTGTCGTTCGAGTGTCCCTTGGTCGCGTTGAAGCTCGAGAACGCGAACAGCACGACGAGAACGGCTTTGAGCATTTCAAACAAGTGACGGCGCGATACACGGCCATCGCCCTGCACGTCGAAAAGCTTGAATAGAACGCCCAGCTTCGCACTCTTGGTGGTACCGCAGAATACACACATGCCAGCAAGCAACTGAAGGCGGTCAACCGAGCTTGAGCTCATCCCGTACGGATCCTCCAGCTCGCTGCTGCCCATCGTCGTGGTACTTCTGCCATCGTTGTTGCTAACGTCACTTGTGTTGTTGCTCCCGTCGCTGAGCACACTTTCGCTCTCAAAAAGGGTGTAGATTCGGAGCAAGTGGAATGACAGGAACTCTTGATCCTCGTTCGACAACTCGTCGCGCGGGACGAGGTCGCGCATGGCGCGCAGATATCCCTGCTTGGTCAGCGACTTTCCATGCGCGTACTTCTTGAGCAAGTGGGACATTTCTCCGCAAGTCATGCGACTGAAATTCATGCGCTCCGAGATAGTGTACACGATCGCCACGTCCTTGAGCCGAATGCGAAGCGTCGTGTTGTCGTAGCTTGTCAGCTTGAACTGGAGGGCCACCGACGACAAGTCCTTGCTGTTTGAGGATGAGCTCGAGGGCGATGTGATGAGATGCGCGATGCCACTTACAGCATCCATGCTGGAAACAAAAGCGTGGCGCTCCTCGAATGCCATCGTGTCGCTGGTCGAACCAAACAGAGTATTGTCAGTGTCGGGATGCACGGCTTCGAGGGATGACGAGCGTTGACGATCAGTTCCGCTTTCATGAGACGAAACAGTGTCGTTCGATGAGTTCGATGAAGGCTCCGCCGTCAGCTCCGTTGCGTTCGCCAATGCCTGCTGCTGCCGGTTGACATAACGCAGGATAGCATCCGCGACCGTGGAGTTCACTTCGGGCCACTTCTTGGAATCCAGCAACTCGATCCAGGCGATGATGGTGTACCCATGCTGAGAATACCACACCGCAAACTCTTCAAACGAGACGACTCCGCCTTTCACGAATGCTTGAGCTGCGCCAGCACCCGCAGCATTCGAGGCGGCGCCGCCCAGAGTAATAGAGCTCTCGTCTGGGAGTGACCCGCGGTGCTCGTACCGGCCGCCGCCATTTCGCCGATTGGTTTTCGACATGATGTCGGTTGATTCGGGAATGTCGAAGCTGTGACGATGGCCGCGTCGGATCGACGTGTCGGGCCGCGTGCTAAAAGTCTTGTTGGTGTCCCTGAAAATGGTATCGGCGATTTCAATCGCTGTCGTATCGGCAACGCTAGCTATGGCCTCCGCAGACAGCTCCGAACCGTTGCCCAAAGCGAGTAGCATTGTCAGGAAGGAGCGCAAGTACTTCCACATTTCACGGCGGGTCAAGCAGCTGTCATGGTCCGAGTCGAACAGGCGATACGCGAACGCAAGCTTCTCGCTCTTGGATCCGGCGCAGAATATCGTGAACGCTGAGACGAACTCAACCAGGTCGATTTTGCCGGTCCCGCCTCGATTGAAGGCAAAGAAGAGCCGCGACAGTGTGTCTGCGACCATCTTTGGATCGTTGCCGCGACCAACACTTCGAGGCGGAACACGCGTATTGGTGTGGACGCCAAACGCTGACAAGACACCCTGAGCAATATCCGTGGGTAGAAGCTGGCGAATGCAACCATCGAATGTGCTCTTGTCGATGGATGACGTTGAAGAGTTCGCCATATACGGCTCAAATACGCGGTAAACGCGGAACAGCTCGATCTGGTTCAGCTTGACCGCGCGTTGAAGCTCGAAATACTGGATCAGGTCTCCATTATCAAAGCATAGCGTCGTGATGGGAAGCTCAGTGATGGCGTCGTCGTCAGGGTCGAACGGCAGGTCGAACTCCAGTACGATCTCGTTCTTGAGACAAATTGCCGGAAGGGTAGTGGGCGCGCTCTCCTTGGAGGCAGCCACAGTCGACGACGACTCAATAGATGACGGTGGAGCATTGTCCTGCCTCAGGATGTGGCCATTCTTGGTGGGCTCGTCATCGCTGTCATCCTCTTCTTCGTCCTCGGCAATCGCGTCGGCAAACGCGAGGTTCGGAGGGTTCCGTGCACCTCCATACGGTGGGTCCGAGTCTACATCGACCTGGATGTTGTTCGCAGTGAAGTAGTTCGAGCTTGCTACAGCCATGTCGATCGGCTGGATGTCGAGGGTGTCCACATTGAACTCTGGAGACACAAACGCCCACTTCTTCAAGTCCAGCAACTCAAGCCAGCTCATGCCTCGGTATCCGCCAGCGTTGTACCAAAACCCAAAGTCCTCGAACGTGTACATGCCCATGCGCAAGTCCGAGTTCGTTCGCGCGCGATCGCCGTCGATCTGGTCAATGTAGTTCTCATCTTCTTCGTCGTCCCCTGTAGTTTCGCCATCCTCAATGCCGTCCATGATCGTTTCCATGACCCCCTGCTCGCCCATGTCCACGAGTTCTGCTAGAGAACCGTAGCGCTGCACGACAATATCCTCCGGGGGAGAGAAGTAGAGAAGTATCGTCAGGATCGATCGGAGAAAGCGCCACATCTGCTGACGGTTCAAGTATCCTTTGCTGTCGACGTCAAAGTAGTGGAACGCTGACGCCAGCTTGTCGCTCTTGGACCCCCACGCCATGAGACTGAATCCGGCAGCCACCTCGAAGGCATCAACCTTGACGCACTTTTCAGGAAGAAATGCGCGGAAGATGTCCAGCATGCACTCGAGAAATGCGTTGTCGTGCATCAAATGGGGCTTGTCGGTCATGCTGACGAGTTCGTCGACGGCTTCAAGGAAGGTTTCCTCTTCGAGTAACCCATCGCCCGTGTGCTGTACGAAAATGTCGTAAATCGCTTGCGGGTAGACCTTCGTAAACGCCGCTTGAATCAGCAGGTCGTATAGTTGAACAGCCTGGTTTTCTCCAATGATAAGTATGCCGCCGTCTGCGTCGGAAAAACGGAAGCTGAGAGGCTGCGGGGCGTCCGGATTCTCTTCTTCGCCGTCCATGTTGCTTGATGGAGCCTCGGACATTACAGCGGATGCTTCCGCACTGGGGCCGTCCGGAAATCCCACCGGGACACCCCACTTGGTTGGCGATGGGGATTCCGTTCTAGTTGGGGAGCTCAACCGTTTGCTCGCTGGCCACTTCTTCGAATCTAAGAGCTTGATCCACGGCACTGCTTTGCTCGAGCTGTTGTTGGCCTCGATCCACGGCCACAGCTGGCTTTCGAACGAAATCGTGTCCTCTTTTGCCAACCCGTGGAACGCAAACAGCCGAGCCACGGTCACTTCAATGCACGAGGTGACGATAGACGCTGTGGACTGCAGTTGGTCAGCGGTCGCGGACTGCAAGTCGAACACGGCGGCGATGGACAGCAGCAGGCAGCCCAGCGCTGTGCTCGCGATCAAGACTGTGATTGGGTCGTCGGCACCCGCGCCACACACTCGCTGGCTTAGCTTGAGGGCCACCTCGACCTTTTCTTGAACATCTCCGGGCAGAAGCACAAGACAGCCAATTGCGAGCTGTAGACCAGAGAGGGGGCAACAAAACTGTCAGAAGAGGGCTGCAGATATGTGAGATCTGACTATGCGAGCCTCACCTGGAGCACGTCTGTGCGGTTCGTTGCTTGGAACGAGCGATAGATGCGGTCCAGAATGTCCTCCACGGGTCGGAACATCTCTCCGGTGCGCAGCTCCGGCAGCGACCGCACCAAGGCGAAGAACTCGTCCTTCTCCATGGCCGAGTTCCCCTCGCCGGCGTGCTTGTCCACAGCCCGCAGCAGCGTCGCAATGCTGCATATCGACACTGGAGACACCAAATCGCCAGAGTCGGTTAGCCCCACTTCAACATGCGAGTAGCAGGCGCTGCGACGCACGCTTGGTCGCTACCAGCGCGTTGCGCACGAGCCACACACGCTTGCTCTGCAGCGCGAGCGAGCAGCTGGGCGTGACGAAAGGCAGGTCCAGCACCACGTCTGCGTCCGCCGCCGTCGGCGACGAGGGCAGCGACGGCACCTCCTCCGCGCTCACGTTGCTCTGCGGCGGGATGTCCGCACCGTCGTCCGCCATCCCCGCGACAGTGCGTGCGTGCGTGTGTCCGCTCGTCCGTCCGTCCGGCCTCTTGGCGCCGCGCGTCTTCCAGCACTGCGCGGTTTCTCCTCGCGTCCTTTCTCGGCGGCTGCTGCCTCTAACCGTTTGCGGGGGAGCGCGCCGTTCTAAGTTTGCGTGGCCAACTAAGGCCGTCTAAATAAGAAGCCGAGCCGTTTTTTCCCTTTCTTCCCGCTCGGCTCGCTCGCTCCCACACACGCGCCTGTTACTGCGAGGGAATCGCGGCCGCTATTAGCTCGGCGCTGCGTTCTCTCTTCTTGTTCGCGACCGCGCTCTCTACCGCCGCGAAAAAATGGCTGTTCAAGGTCAACGAGCGTCGGAAGGCGGGGTCGCACTTTGTCGGGTCGAAACAGCAGAGGAAAGTTGCCGAATTAGGGCGAATGGCGAGCACCGGATTGTTGCCTTTACTGTGAGTTCGTCAAGAAGTTGCTGCATTAGGGACGACTCGGGTACCCTGAAGAGGCGTGCGACTCGCCCCACATGGGTTCGTTCCATTTGGGGGATGATCGATCCTTTGTGCCCGGTGTAGATATGAGCGTGGCGCGGTCACTGGCGCTGGTGTTCGCCGCCATCTGCGCCGCCTGCTGCGCCCCGGAGTGTCGCGCGCAGCTGGGGGTGCCGACGGGCAACTTGTGCGCCACGTTGGGCAACTGCAACGGCCACGGGCGGTGCAACACGCTCACCAAAACCTGCGCCTGCTACGAGGGCTACGGCGCCGACACGGACATTGCGGCCTACAAGTCGCCCGACTGCTCGCAGCGTATGCGCCGCGCTCGGTGGCCCCCGCGACTGGTGGACGGTCCGTTGACAGCGCCTTGGGTCCGCAGGAACGTGCCCGGTTGGCCCCTCGTGGGCCGGCGTGCCCTCGAGTGCGAACACGGCGCACGACAAGGCCGAGTGCTCGAGCGCAGGCGTGTGCGACCGCTCCACCGGCCAGTGCCGGTGTTACACTGGATACGAGGGCAGCGCCTGCCAGAGAAGTGCGTGCACGGCCCTCTCTGCCTCGAGAAGCGCTCTAGTCCGTGGGTGACATGCGTGTTTTGGTGCAGTGACATGTCCCAACGGCTGCTCCGGCCATGGCCAGTGCCTGAGCATGAGCGAGATGGCAGCGGCCACGAGCGCTGCGCCGCTCTCCCCGGCTACTACGTACGGAGGCGCCGTGGTACGCTTGCATCCGCGAAGGCGGCCACTTGCTGCGCTCTCGATCTCATTCGGCTGTTTGGCGCTTTCAGGCGACTACGACATGGGACCAGGACAGATTGTATGGCTGTCTGTGCGATTCGTCGTGGACTGTCGGGCTGGGAGCGGGGGAGCGCCAGCTCTCCGAGTGGTTCGGCGGCGACTGCTCTCGAGGTGAGCGTGTCGCTGAGGAAACGCTAACGACCAGGCGCCGGCACTCACCAATGCGACGTTGTGCGGATCTGTAGTGCGATGCCCGTCAGGCGATGATCCAAAGACCGCTGTAGATGAGACCGACTGCGCCGGCAAGACCCCGCCTGAGGGAGTCGGGGTTGGCGCCTCCGGCAACAAGTGCCACGTCGACTGCTCGAACCGTGGCATCTGCGACTACTCGAGCGGCGTCTGCGCGTGCTTCAGCGGGTTTTACGGCTCCAACTGCGGCAGCCTATCGCCCATTGCTTGAGCTCGACGAGAAATGGCGAAACATGGCGCGTTTGTAGTTTTCTCATGGGGGAGGGGCGGCAAAAAACCGCCACCTCCGACGCAAGCGCATACACCCCCGCGACCGGCGTCTCGCTGCCAGTGCGCTTAGGCCTGGTCGTACTTGGTCGCCTTGGACGCCGCCGCGAACTTCTCGAAGGGCGTCGCCTGGGTCGATGCCCTGCATCATACATAGCACCTTTGGTCAGCATCCCCTTTCTCCATCCCCGCACGCATCCAGCACGTGCACGCAGCAGGCTCGCACCAGAAGGCGGTCGTGCCCATGGCAATGCTGGACAGCACGCTCGCCGTGACGCCGAGGCGCGCGTTCTTCTTGAGGATTCCCGGCACCACGCCGACCAGCAGACCGCCGACAGCGGAGTTCACGGCGTCGTCCTTCTGGCGCACGCTGGCCGAGACGAACTCACCCGTCGCGAATAGGCAGCCGACCGTCGCGAAGACGACCTGCCGCAGCACACACGTTAGACCCGAACGAGCGTATACGGCTTTGTAGGCGTGAGCCAATCGCCTCGCACCGAGCGCAGGCCGACGTGCTTGATCTGGCCGGCGAACTTGGGCAGCTTGGCGCCTGGGGGAATATTCCCGCATCGGGTAAGCGCGCGGCGAAAGAGGAGAGCGCGAGCGCCACCGGCAAGCCTTACCGAGCTTCGGGATGGACCAGACCGACTCCACCGAGCCGACGGCGGCGCCGAAGAAGGCGCCACTGGCCTGCACGAGCGCAAAAGCACAGACGAGCGGGTGAGCAGAACGCGCGGCAACGGCCAAAAGCGAGCGGCGGCGCGCGGTACCGTCGTAAGCACAATCTTCTCCGTTCCCTTGGGCTGCTCCATCCTGCCGTCCGAGGGTCTGCGTGTCGAGTTGGAGCGGAGGGGGTGCGGCGCAAGTGTTTTGCGGTGGTGGGGCGATCGCACTTTAAAGCATGAGTACAGTGATATGGAAATAATATCACACTTAATAGAACGTATACAGTACCATTATAGCTAAATTTTGTATCAGCATAATTTTTGAGCTGTTTTTATATTATGACGTTGACATTTAGAGATGTCGAAAAGAACTGTTGAAATCATAATTTCGACAATATCGACAAGCTCGAAATACATTTTAAACTTTGGTCGTAAGGGACGAGTTCAGAGTATATATTACTCAGTTAGCTATCGATTGCAGGCCATCTTTGCGCTTGGGGCAATACGATAGTGCGTGAAGCTCTGCTGATGCATCGTGATTGCTAGTTGAAAACTACTCCAACCCTCGTGAGAAGGCCACTGGCCGGCTCCAATTTCTGTTTCACTCTCCCTTTGCGGGAGTACCTTAGCCTTCTGATTGTGTGAAAGCATGATACGACGAACTGAAAAGAAGTCGAAAGCGATAGAGTCTATTTTAGAGTCCTGCAATTTAATTGGATAAAATTTGCGCACCAAATTTGATATTTGGTGATCCCTTAGTTGTAGCCAAGGCGGTGTGAAGCGCCAGTTGCACGGTAGGCCAGGAAGCAGTACTAAATGCCTCAAGAAGGTCCAAGCAGCATTTCCGCAGCCGCGGCGATTCAAAAGCAACGAGCGTGGAAATTAACAGCGTCAATTCGAGGATCGTACATAGAAATTGTACAGTAGTCCACGCTGTATAAGTTCTATGCCAGCATCCAGGCATGTTGTCTCTCGGCGTGGCTCGAGGCAAATGACCTTGGCTACGGCGTGGCCTTCGTCATTTCCTCCGCCTCCCTCAAGTGACATCGACAGCATTTTTATACGCGCCGACCTTGCAAGGTGGGCTGGAACTACTACTGCTCACATACCTTCAAGCGGCGATCCCGGTTCGACACGGATGGCAAATGCTCCATACGCCGGACCCAATAGTCCGAACTGTCGCGCGCACGCAAATCATCGACATCGCCAAGCGACGCTATCGCCTCAACCCAAACCACTGGCACGACCGAACGGACGACCTCGTGCTCGCGTTCCTACGTGACAAGCTCAAAAGCTTCAGCCACGCGGCCCGGCGTCGACAGTCCCACGACGTCACCTCGCTCTGGTCGGACGTCCAGCAGCACGCGCGGCGCGTCGGGGCAGACTTCTTCAACCCGCCGACGTCCACCACTGCTCCGTTACTCGAGCCGACCGATCCGCTGCCACGCTCACCAGAGACGCCAGCTCTCCGGACGCCATCCCACAAAGAGGCCCTGACGCACCGGGACGTGATGCGACAGCTCAAGATGCATGTCAAGCTCAAGTATGCTAGCGACTGGGAGAAGCAGAAGGATCAAGGACGTACGGTGCGCGCGCACGGACACCTCAGGAGCGCGTTCATCACTGTGTGACGGGCATAGAGCACCGTTAATGGCTTGGACGATGCTGGGAGGAAGCGATGGGGGCCGTAGGTGATGGAGGCATGCGAACTTGGGGATGCTTTCAACTCTGACTTAATTTCAACCTGAGGAGAAGCCCCGGGTTACTCCTAGACCACTTAAATGCAATGCTTCGCCGTGATACGCCAAAATGGGGCTGCGTCCCCATTTTTTGCCAATCCGCAAGCGCCAACACGATAGCACGTTGGAAATCCCGACGTGTGTCCGAACCTACCTACTTATGTAATGTTATCGCAGAACCTACCTACACATGGAAAAAGTACACATAGTACTACAAATGTAACGGGTATGACTCCGTTACAGCAGACGATGTGGCCGTCGTTGGAGGCGCGGATGCGCGACGTAAACGCTTGGACAAGCTGCAAGGGGATTTTATGGGTCATCGCAACGGCTACCTACGACGCACTCGCGTCGTTTGCGGATGGTGCCCGCACACCGCGAACTCATCAACACCAAACGTGACCAGAGCGTTAGCGTCCGAGCCTAATGGACGACACGCGGGGAGTCTGCAAACATATTTATTGAGCACTTAACTACATTCTTGAGAGTGTACAACAAAGACCTCTCCGTGATCATGCTTTTGGTTGGCGACAACTGCACCACGAACGAATCATTGGTTACAAAGTAGGGCATTCTTTTGGTCGGATGTGCGAGTCACCAATTCAACCGAGTGGTTGCTCGAAACCAAACAAAGTCCGAGGGCACGATTTGCCAGACTCAAACGCTGATTATTTGACTCATATTTCCCAAAAGTGCGGCTGAGCTCACTCATCACACCCACCTAAACGCCATTCGTCGCGGTGCCACGCACTCGTTTTCGGTGTTTGACTTGCTGAACCAGTCCTGATGATCCATGATACTGACATTAAAGTTGAAGCAATAAAATAGCTCATCTCTCACGGTAGTTCGCACAGTCGTATATTTATTTGATGCTGGTTGAGCTTATCTGAATGTACTCCAAACTGCAGAGCAACGACCATTCACTGCTCAAATTTCGCGCTTTTTTTTATGCATGCATTGAGAACTAACCAACAATGATAGTGTAACTCAAGGCTGGCGCGAGTGTGTCCACTCCCCGGGCTTTGAGCGACGATCGTTCGTATACTGCAAGACGCACCGGTCAACGCAGATAACAAGCGATAGCGCGACCAGATCAAAGCCGCTGCAGACAAGATGGAGAATGTGCGCAAGCCTGGTGCCTTCGCGATCGAGGTGCTTCGTCGCGACAAGAAGCTTCGTTAGTCAGAGCCCCAGAAAAATTTCCAGCAAGCTCGTGCGTATGATTCCCCCTACCAGCAATCGTTGTGAGCAGCTCTTCTTCGAGTGTAAGTCCTGACTGACAACTTACCGCTCGTCGCTGCTCCCAGCCTACTTTTAAATGTTGGATTTTCTGAAGGCGAATCGTGAGCTTTGGTATGCGTCCAACTCGACCCCACAGTTGAGCACGTTTTGCGCGCAGTAGTATTGTATCGAAAGTATACCACAGCAATCATAGTCATCATTACTGTAGCCAGCGATATTTCTTCGGATGATACCGTAGGTCGGGCTTTCGCAATGCATTTCTAAGTATAAGTATAATTCTCGGAAGCCTGGGTGAGTCCGGTATACCCAGATCCCTACGTATTTGGTCGGAAGCAGCAGCAAAAATGTAGTTATGAACATTCAAATTGCATTATGTCCTTGTATTACTTTTGTATTTGCTAAAACTCTAACCCATGTCGCCCGTAGCGAACAATTCATGATACTGAGCTTCACCGGCACCTCTGAACCTGCCGGCAATGGAGGCTGGGGGGGGGGGGT
>JAADXX010000571.1:0-18997 GCA_023338025.1 Phytopythium oedochilum | reverse complement strand
TCAAAGATCGCCAGTATTTAGAGCCGATTGTTTGAAGTTTTGAATTTTGGCGGGCTTTCGTTTGTCCAATCAGGCTTTATCTTCGCAGTTTCAGCCTCTATCGGTGCTTTGCACGCCTCAATGGATTGTAGATTCAATCAGGACAACTGCACATCCTCGTCCGCACCACTTCTGTACGGTAAAGTATAAATTGTTCAAGGTGATCGAAAGAGACCCCGTTGCATATCGACGCGCTTTACTGTACAGCCTTTACTGAATCTGTAGATCACACCAATTTACTTCGCATCCCCTTTTGGTGTGGTCAACTCATCAATATGTGGGCCACACGGTGCGATTTGATTGGTGTGGCCCTCGTGCATCTGCCCCTTTGCTTTTTAATTGGTGTGGTCCACGCGATTCCGCCGGTCTCTGAACAGTCATTTTACATGCACTTTCACAGGTACGCTACTGCCAGATCTGTCTAAGTTCATACTTCAACCTGCCTGGCATGGCTTCGCTCGTTCGCACGTCACAGACACGAACTTCTTTTCATAACTTCAAGGATCAAATACCCTTGTGTACATGTTCACTAGATTTGGCGTTATTTATCTCTAAAACTTTTATAAATATATAGCCTTTCCGAACTGCTAGATTCCACCTTAGCCGCAAACGACGGATCGACTGCAACCCCCACGCGCGGATGAAGCATGCGCCTGATGCGCAAGATCGAAAGAAGCAAAGCCTTCTTTGCGCTTGGTAACTTTACGCTATAATAGGCGACTGTTCCTTTTTGTCGGGAGAACTCAAGTTGATGGGGTTCTGCGTCCGATCCTTTCGCTCCAGCTGGCCGGGGTTCGTCGCTTTTATCCGCTCTCCACGCCGCAGTAGTCGCGCCTCGACAGTAATACAGCAGCTCGACCGTAATAATGCAACCGAAAATTAACCCGACACGGATACGTATACAGAGGCGCATACCACGTAAATACACGGTATCGATTGCGGATCCTGCCACGCACTTGCGTTTTGGCTCGTCGTCGCCACGCCCAACTTGCGTGCTGCGCGATTGCCGGCGGCTCTTTTAACCCTTTTCGATGGTGCACATGGCGCATCCGCATTGGCTCTCCGTGGCCACTGGCCAGTGGCTGGCACTGTCGATCCCACTCGTGCTGCTCTCGTGTGACAGCGCTGAAGCAGTTGACGACGGCAAGCACTTGATGGCACTGCCTTCTCGGGCTCACTCACTGCTGCAGTCTCGCAACGCAGGCTCGCTTGCTACAACTGGACGCACGGGATCTCCACGCGACTAGCATACGACGACATACATAGCCAGGAATGCCGCCGCCTTCAGCTTCAAGCAGAAGGCGTTCCTCATCGTCAGCGCTTGCTTCAACCAGCCATCGGTCTGTCTGTCCGTCCATCACGGCGGCTCTTTCTCTGACGCGAATACGCGCGACCACCTCGGGCCGCATCATCCTGCAATCACGGGCGACGCATCTCATCCCGATCCGCCACGCACGCTCTCTGTCGGTCTCACAGGCCCCTGTCGTGTCCACTGTGTCCTCCTCGCGACGGCCGACAGCGAGCGACAACCAACCGGCCGCCACAAACGAAAGCGCACCGTGGACGCTCACCCACTCCCCCCCCCCGCTCGGAGCTTTTGATGCATCAACAGGCGCGCCGTCGGACGCAAAAACACGACCACGTAGAGCAGAGCAGTCGCCCCGGTGGGACGCCCCTCACAACCGGAACCCGCGCGTGACAGCCCGACTCTGGATGGCGGCACGTTCCTGCGGACGCTGCCATTCGCTCTAGGACCAGAGATGCACCAGCGCCACGCTCAGACGTTGGCGGACGACGACGACAAGGCGGAGGACAACGCCAATCCAGAGGCGATGCTGACCGACATCGGAACAGCCGCCGCCACGTCTTCCGTTCCGCTTCCGCACATCCAAATACAGCACGGCGGCGGTGGCAACGCCAAGGCGGCGCCGGTCGGCAAGATCACGCCGAGGAAGTACACGGAGGCCGAGCGCGTCGAGAAGCACCGCGCGGTCGTGCGCCGCGGCTACTATCAGAAGAAGGTGCAGCATCGCCTCGGCCGCCTCCACGGCAGTCGGTGGTACGCGTAATTAACAACCGCGTCCGTGTGCTGTAGGCGATCAAGGCGCAGCTGCGGCAGGAGCTCGGCGTCCTGGAGGAGCAGTACCGCGCCGTGATGGCCCAGTCCAACTCGCCTCCGACCTCGCCACTCGACGGGACGCCACACTGCAGCGGCTGCGAGCACGTCGAGAGCCTTCGTCAGCGCTTCAAGGAGCAGGTAGCGACCATCTGTCCGTCCGTCCTTGTGAGTGGCTCGAGCTCACCAACTTCTAATGCTACGCGTGTAGGTGCTCGAGACGGAGGCGCTGCGGCGCGAGAACGAGACGCTCGAGCGGCGGCTGTGGCAGCACACAGACTTCCTGGACAAGCTCCAATGGTTCCTCAACCGGCAGGTGCGTTCGCTCTTGGCGTCCGATGCGTCTTGGTTGCGCTTTGTGAGCCACTGACAGTCTCTTTTAGGCCGAGGAGGAGCGACTGAACATGCTGCCGCCACAGCCACAGCTGCCACCGACCGACGGCGACGAGCAGCAGCCTTCGACCAAGCGCCGCGCGTCACTCACAACTACGAGGCGGGACGGTCGGTCGCCCAGCGACCAGGGGAAGCAGCCGTTCAGCTCCGACCAAGGCCCGGTGTTGTTCGCCCCACTGACCGAGAGTGAGTGCGAGGAGATCGCGCAGCACGTGCAGCAGGGAATGTGCTCGCAGCGACGCTATCCAGGCTTCCGAGACGTCGGTCCTCCCGTCATGGGCTGGAACCGCAAGCACAAGTTCGGCGAGACGAGTCAGTTCTCGCTGCTCAAGCGCTTCCACGGCCGCCGCGCGAGCGCGCTGGCGGCGCGCGCGTGGGAGCTCTACGCGACCTCGGAGCTGCTCGGACAGCTCTACAGCGGCTGCAACAACGTGCGCTTCGACGTGCTGCAGCGCATCGACGACAACAACGTGCTGATGCGGCGTGTCATGCAGTCGGAGGAGCTGACAAGGCCCAAGACGACCTACTTCCTCATGGCCAGACGCGTTGCCACTGTCAGTGACAGCAACAACAGCGCGGACGGGCCTGTTCGGCAGCAGCAGCAGATCCTCTTCCGGTCCATTGACACGGCGCGGATCCCGACCAGCGCCGCCCAGTTCGACGGCTGGCTTGACATGTTCTACTGGCTCAGCTTCGACGACTACGAGTCTGTCGACGACGACCAAGCCGACGGCAACCGAGACGAGCAAGTGGCCGCGCCGTACTGTCAGGTCGAGTTTGGCGGCCACGTGCCGTGCATCTCGGTGGCCGACACGGCTTTCTGGACCATGGAGTTCCTCTCGTACATCCTTCGCCTCGAGAACTACGCCGTCGACTCGGTCTTCAACATCAACCTGTAGCAACAAACACAAATACACTCAAGATGCCTCGACCGACAGACACGCCGGCCGCGTTGACAGTGTCCTGCTCTCGAGATTATAAACGCCAACGCATCGAATTGGATTTTTGAATACACACTTTGGGCCGCGAGTGAGTCTCTGACAGTCGCGTTCACGATGATCAAGTCGACGTGACGGAGGATGAGGACACGCCGAGGTTGAACAGCCCACCGACAACGCGAGACTCCCACTGACAGCAGGCGCGCACCGCACTGATCATGAGTCGGCGGCTTCTGTCAGCAGCAGACGGCGGAATGCAGTGGTGGATCGACACGTCGCAGGTCGAGGCGCAAGCCTGGTCTTCGCCTCGTCGACGCTTGGGCTGCTGCTCCATCGAGATCCTGTCACCATTGGATGCGCATCCGACGCGTCAGCTCTCGGTGCTCTGAACCAGCAGCGCATCAAACAGCAGCAATGTCCTTACCAGCATCGCGGGATATCGCAGTCTGTCGCACACGTGAACCGCCCCAAGCTCGCTGCGTCGTCGCCGGGCGACCACTTCACCGGTTGAATAGCAAACATGCAGGTCTCTCCACTGTCGGATGGCGTCGGCACGCACGAGCATAGCCAAAGGCCGCCACTGTCCAAGGCCTTCACATGGACCAACACGTGGTCCGCGTCGATTGTCTGGACGATCGTCACTGTAGCGCCGTGGACGGCCCATGGAGCCAAGCGAGCAATGCCATCGTCGACCGGCTGCGCTTGTTTGGAGTCGCCGAGACACAGCGACTGCGTGAGGACCGCCAGCGAGCGCCTACACAGCTCCAGAGGCGTCTGGTCGACCTCGACGCGCTTCTTACTCGACATTACGCGGCACGCCCCCGTGCTGTCGCCTTCCGCAGCGACGCAGCGCGTTTTCCACCCGAGAACGCTCTCGTAAGACGCTTCGTCTTCGTCTGGACGCTCAAGAGCTCCGATAGTCGGGAGAATGAAGGCCCGGAACGCCAAGGCGAGCGCAGCCGCCTCCGCCTTGGACATCGGCGGGACATCCAGGCACTCGACAGGGAAGAGTGCCGTGACCTCGTCCGTATCCGTCGCTGCGTCGCTCCGCGCGATCGCCTTGAGCTCCGCGTCCACGAGCCACTGCAGCGTGTCGCGCGTCTTGGCCTGCGCTCTCGCGTCGTTCAGCAATCCCTCGCGCTGCCTGCGCAGCGACTCCTTCTCCACCGCCAGCGCAGTGTACCTGTCCCGAATGCTCTCCGCGCTCGGCTCGGCACGGCTCGCATGGCGACGCGCGCTGTAGCGAGCAAGTAGGCCGGCGAAGGCCGACTGCAGCTCTCCGTGCTCCTCCCGCAGCGCGGCCAGCGTGTTCTATGGGTCATCAACGCAGCACAAGAAGAGCGTCAGACCAGGCCCACACACCGAGTCATGGAAGAAGGCCGTACAATCTTCTTGTAGTAGCAGCGGCGGAATACCACGCGCTGCTTGGCGCGTCGGCGGCGCAGCCCGCGCTCCGTTGGGTCCGCCGGGTCTTCGCCCAGCGACTGCTGCTGCTGCTTCTCGTGTGTCTCCTTCTGCTGCTGCTTCTGCTTCTGCTTTTCCTTCTCCTCCCCCTCCTTCTTCTTCTGCTGCTGCTGCTTGTCCTTCTCCACGGCCGCCTGCGTGGCGCGCAGCAACAGGTACAGCGGGTTCTCCTCCCTCTCGCCCGCCACCACCTTCCTGCGCTTGCCTCCCCATGGATTCGGCCCCGAGATCGACACGAACGGGCCCCCAACACCCGCTGGCCCACCCTTGGCGGCACTCGCCAGGTTCAAGAAGCGCGCCGACGTGCCGGACGCCAGCAGCTCCCCGAACGCGCGCTGCCGCTCGTTCTCGTCCTCCTCCTCGCCTCTGCGCCGTCAGATATAAGAGGAGCCAGCCGTCAGAACAAGAGCCCTTACTCGAAGCCAGACGCCTCCCGAAGAGCCCGCTTCTTCTTCTTCTTCTTCTTCGTCGTCTTATTTTCAATACACATATGTGCGGTAGGCCGTAAACCGCCCTGCGTGCGTCGGGGGGGGGGGACGCACCTCGTCCTCGACGGCGGGTCGACGTCCGCGCCCTCGTTCAGCAGCTCCACGATCCGCATCGCGACGCGAGAGCCTTCGCGCGCCGAGGCTTCCGACCTCGGAAGGCTTGGACCGATGAAAAAAAAAACAGATAATGACGGTGACTCCGTATACATTGTATGACCGTGACTGTATCCGAGTCACTTTGACGTTACTTAGATCATTAATACATAATTTACCGTATTATGCTTTGTCGAGGGGTTTTCAAGCTGGAGTTGTGGGGCAATCCGCAATTGATTCATCAGCTCATCGAATGATATAGAAACATTAGATATATCGACGATTGTCTTGATGAAAATATAATACCATGTTGTCGGCTAGCACGGCCTTGTCTTGAAATGATACAGGTACAGGTGTCGGAGCGAAGATTGAATATACTGTTAAATTTCTCTAATATAATGATGCCTTTCTTATGTAAAAAATGTTATTTGTGGCTGTTGCCTTTTCATTTAATTTATAATTTCTCTAAACATGCACGTAAATACAGAGCGTCTATGACGGCTTCCTCGCCCGCCTTGGTGTTGGCCCTCTGCTCTTCGAGGGCCGAGAGGCGGCATGGCGAGGAAGCCGACGGTCTATGGCGGCTGCATCGCCCGCCTGGTGTGTCTGATATGTCTGTCATTGTCTGACATGACTGTCGGTGTGTCTGGTATGTCTCTCGGTGTGTCTGATACGTCTCTCGGTGTGTCTGGTATGCGTGTCTGCGGCGGCGGCGCTCACTCCTCCGTGATGGCCGGCGTGAAGAGCACGAGGCCCTTGTGATTCGAGTCGAGCAGCTGGCGCAGACGGCCCTGGTTCTTCATGTAGTACTCGTCCGCGAGGCGGCGCAGCCGGCGGTTCTCCTCGCGCAGCGCGTCCTTGACGTCCAGCGACTCGACGTACAGCGCGCGCTGCCGCAGGTCCTTGGCGCTGAGCGCTCCGGCGGCCGCGGCGGCCGTGTCCTGCGCCTGGCGCTCGTGCAGCGCCGCGCGGAAGCTCTCCTCGAGCGCGTCGACCTCGTCTCGCAGCGACTTGATCGTGTTGATCTTCTTGTAGTAGCAGCGCTTGACGATGAGCCGCTGCTTGGCGCGCCGGTCGGCATCCGTCGCGACCGGGAACAGCTCGCGCGTGCTGCGCTTCTTGTCGTGCTCGCTGCTCGCGGGCGCTAACGATTGCTCGGCCTCGTCCTCCGTCACAGTCTCGGCTGCGCGGCGCAGCAGGCTGCTGAACGGCGCAAGTGGCGCCGTCGGAGACGCCAGCGAGCTCGCGGAGCGCGTCATGGACGACTTGGAGCGCTTGCGCATGGGCGGCCGCGTGGACGTGGACGCCACCGAGAACGAGGAGGAGGAAGAGACGGCGCCAAAGTCGCGCGGACGCTTCTTGTCCTCGGGACACGAGGTCGAGTGCTCGTCCTCGTCCATATCCACATCGCGCTCGTCGTCCGGGTTGCCCGAGCTCGAGCGCGCCGGCGCCGACACGGACCGCCCGAGCGCGAGCGCCGACTGCGACGCGTCGTCCGCGTCGATCTCGCCGATGTCGTTGAGCAGCTCGGCGATGCGCATTGTCCTCTGTCGTTTTCCAGCTAGCAGTGGTGATGGTGGCTATACCGGTGGTCTATAGCGGTGTGGGGCGGGCCTGCGATTGGTCTGCGGCGACACCGAAGCGCGAACCCGATGCGGGTGTAGGTACGCGGGCGAGCGGTGGGCTCCCCGACGTGCGGCGGTGGGTAAATAGCGCGCCGGTGGGTACCGACGGTCGCTAAGTAGTGTCTGTCGAGCGACAGATTCGATTGTGACGGACTCGCAGAGTCCATCGCCTCTGTCCAGTGGCCGGGTACGGCAGACGAATCCATGACTCGGGCGGACGCGGCACACGTAACACACGCCGCTTCAAAGGCTCGGGATCTTTTTCGCAGGCCACAAAGCCTCGCGGTGGGCGTCGTTGCCACGTCGTGGGCCGCGACGCAGTGGGACGCCAGCCGTGTGCAGCCAAAGCGCGAGCGGACGATGGGAGCGTATGTCTTAGTACTTAGTATACAGTCAACCCTCCGTTTTTAGCCACCACTGTATTCACATATTCTACAAAATATTTTATAGTCATTCAAGTATGGATTATACAAATATGGTACCCACAAATATTCATCTTGTATATATTATGGGTACCACGCTGGCTAAAAACGGAGGGTTGACTGTTGATAGCGTGGACGGCGCTCCACGGGCAGAGACGAGGCCCAAACCAGATCAAGGTGTCGGGCTGTGTTGCTAACGCGGTAGAAGACCTGCTGAACAAGAAGCATGTGGGTTCATACGTTATGTAATAAACATACGTTAACAGAGGGTTTTCAATATGTATAGTATGAGAATAAGATTTCCCACAGATAAACATACTGAAAATAAGAGGTAATGAAGAGAGCGGATCTTTTGCCTGGAGCACAGAGTGTGGAGCAAACAAATGGGTGAGCGTAGGACACGCGCGCTGTGGACGGCGCGAGCCGCTTCAACGGCAACCGCGGCTCTGTCGGCGGTGCCTGGTCCGCCGCTGAGCTGTCTATTACATTGTAATACGTAGATCAGCGGCGCCTTGTTACTAACGTCATGTCGCCTCGTGACGAATCGACCTGCATGCTTATTGGTCCCCCCTCCCCACCCTCTGCATGCACCAGCAAGAATTTACACTGCGGGCTGCTCACCCGGGTCGCGACGTTACGTCTCAACGATCCCCCGATGGTTTGCGCGTCGTCGTCGCCCGCGTGGGTGATCGCCCGACGCCGACCACGCGATCTTATACCTGCGGTGCCTGCCACTCGCACCATCGCAGCGACGGTCGCCTGTGTCATCGAGAGGAAGACGCAAGCACTGCGTCTGCACGACTGCCATTAGCGCAGATGATAGAACGCGATCCTTGAAGCCGCCACGATACGGTGAGCGCAGCGCTTGCAATGGGAGTAGCAGTGTGTTCGTCGGGCGACAGCAGCACACACACGTTGGACACGGCATACGATAGGAGATCTATTCGGCACATGGCGTGCATTCTCGCCGCCGTAAAGGTGAGCGCTCTGTCTCGGATTACTCGCGCGCCAGCAAAGCCCAATGCCCTCGCAGCAATGAGTGCGACATGGAGCGAAGAGCGCGATGCTTGCCTTCGCCATGCGTCACCTTCAAAAGAACGCGGCAGTCGCCTCGTGCCGAAGGGCGTCGCAGTGAGAAACGGGGGCAGACGCAATGCAGAGAGCGTCGGCACGGACGTCCAGAGCCACAGGAGCCGAGACACTCACCCGGCAGAGACCCGGGGGAGTGGGCTCCTGCCGGAGCCGTAACGCCCGGCGATGTGTGGCTGGGCCTCGGGATACGGACGCGAGTCGACGCTGCGTGAGCGAAGTGTGCGACTCCATCGCGCGGCGGCATTAGCTACTGCTTGTCTTGCTTTCGTTCGCGCGAGCCTCTCCACTCGCTCCGTACGGCATCAAATCCAGCAGCTACGGGTCAAATCCAGCGGACTTCAAGGTCACAAATGTAAACTACATGAGCCGGTTCAGCGGATCACTTGAGACTTGTAGGTTAAATGGAGCCGGGGATTAAACGATGTCGTAATTTACGGTATCGTCGACTAAAAAGAGCCAGCTGGTATCCGCGAACCGATGAAAATCCACCCCGGAACCGCATTTTTGTTGGAAGAGAGCACAGGGCCTTGCATATTGTCGTCGCTGGTGCGGCCCCTGGAGGACGAGCGGCGGCTCGATGCTCGACAGGCTGCTCGAGTTCACGGGCGCCGGGCGGAGCCGTGGATAGGGAGAAGCTGCAGGTGCTGGTGGCCGAGCTGGCGCAGGCCAAGACGCGGCTGCGCAACGAGAACACGCAGCTGTGGACGAGGTTCCGGCAGGCGACGCAGCAGGCGACGCTCGTGTCGGACCTGCTCTTCGCCGAGTACAAGCCCGCTCTTCGCCAAGTACAAGCTGTACTCGGCCAACTCGTCGCACTTCCAGATGCTCAAGCCGCTGAGTCCGAGGGAGTGCGCCGTGATCAAGGCCGACTGTGCCTCGCAGGTGAGCACGTTCGCCGAGGTGGAGGGAGGCGCGCGCTGTCACGGGGGACATGTTCAAGTTCGCCATCACAAAGACATTCTACAACGTCTCGTCCAAGTCCGAGATGCGGTTCGTGCAGAAGGTCGACGAGGACACGTTCCTGTTTGTCGAGCAGATGCATGCACGCGACGTCGTCGTCAAGCTGCTCTCGCGCGTTCCGCGTGAGCGTGCGCGTTCGCCTCACACTCCGTCAAAATGGGAAAGGTGTCCACCATGTCGCGGTCTGAGACCTGCGGCCGTTGCTCTATTTTAATTTTAATTTAAAAATCTTAGCTTTTTTAAGATTTTCATCAACCGTCGGAAAACTTTTTTTACTTGCTGTTTGTAATCGGCCAAATTTATTTTTTTGCTTATTATCGATTTGAATTTGGTCCAACATTTTTGCTCAAACTAAAAGAAGCGGTAGGTAAGTTATTTATACCTAACATAGACCGGTCTTTTAATCAATAGAATCCCCTATGAAGACTCTATTAAAGTACCGTATTCTCTCTTCCAAAATGGACCCTTGTCCAAACCTCAACTGGATGGCGATCGTCCCGCATAACTAAAATCAGTGTATCTCCTCATCACAAACTCATTTTATACTGCTTTTAGAGACTACAATATACGTCCAGTCGCAATTGAACCCCTCCATTGCGACGACTTTTGATTCGCGCCGTCCCCAATCAACGCACCACGCGACGATGGCCGAGGAGGACGGCGCGTCGGCGGCCGCGCGCCGCCTGTCGGCCGAGGAGCAGCGCGCGCGCAACCGGCTCGTGGTCAAGCGCTGCTACTACCGCAAGATCGTGCGTCCCGCGCCGGCCCCGCGGCCGTCACATCGATAGGAGGGGAGGGGAGGGGAGGGGACTGACCGCGCGCTTGTGCGTGCGCCAGAACACGCTGCTAGAGCTGCGGAGCGAGGCGGACGCGCTCGAGACGCAGTACGCGCAGCTACTCGCGGCCCAGCACCGCGCGGACGCGTCCCCGTCCATCTCGGCGTCCCCCGCGGCCGCGTCGTCCGTCCACGAAGCCTTCGTGCGCCTGCTGCAGCTCAAGGACGCGCTGGTGCGCGAGAACCGCGCGCTGCGGACGCTCGAGGCGCAGTTCCAGGCCATGGAGAAGCAGGTCGCGTCCCTCGCGCGCGTACAGGCCAGGGCGCAGTCGGCGGCGCGCGCGGCGCGGGAGCTCAAGCAGCGCGCTCAGCCGGCGGACCTGGCGGGCTTCCGGCCGCTGACGCTCGCGGCCTGCCTGGCCGTGGCGCGCGCCGCCTACCGCGAGGTGCGCGCGTTCCGCGCGAGCCGCGCGGCCTGCGCGTCCACAGGGCTGAGCTTCCTCGGCTGGCGCGACCGGCGGCTGCTGGACCGGCGCTCCGACTCGGTCCGCTTCTCGCTCGAGAAGGTCTTCGAGGACGCGCCGGCCGAGTGGGTCGCCGACCAGGTCTGGGCCGTGCTCTCGCGGCCCGAGGGCGTCGCGCGCGCGTACCCGAGTAGCGTGCGCGCGCGCTTCGAGGTGCTGCAGCACGTGAGCGAGGACGCCGTCGTGCTGCACCACTCGCTCGAGCGCGAGGGCGAAGAGGACGTGCGCGTCCGGTCGCTCATCCTGGCCATGCGGGTCAAGGCTCGCTACCTCGAGGAGGATGGCGGAGACGCGGACGAGGAGGATGGCGGGGACGACAGCGCACGGACGCTGATCCTGTACCGAGGCCTGGACCCCAAGCGGGTGCTGCGGTCCGTCCCCGACGGCGCGCACGGCGCGGACGGCGCGGACGCGGAGAGGAAGGAGCGGCGAGGACGCCTCAAGCTCGAGCCGCAGGTCGAGGACGTGTGGATGGACACGTTCGTCTGGGGCGTGTTCGAGCGCGCGGGCGACCGCGGGCAGCACTGCCGCGACGACTTCGGGGGCGTCATCCCGGGCACGGCGCTCGCCTCGACCGGCTGGTGGATGCTCGAGATCCTGCACATGGCGCTGCGCATCGAGGCCGAGGTCTTCGGGCCGCAGATGAATCTCTGCGGCGGAGCGGCAGCGGACGAGTAAGCTCTGCGTTTTGAAATGCAACGGTCACTCTCCGAGCACGGCCTGCTCCCAGCGCAGCACGATGAGGAAGAGCTCGACCAGCCAGTAGGGCGAGCGCGCGTCCAGCGTCGGCACCGCGCCGCCGAACGCGACGGCCGCGCCGCGCTCCGTCCTCTCCAGCCTCACCCTGGCGCAGCCAAGCCGTCAAGCCGTCAAGCAGTCAAGAGAGAGAGAGGGTTAGACGCCGAGTGTGCTGCTGGATGACGGACGGACGGACGCACCAGGCGAAGAGCTGCGTCCACTCCTCCTCGGGTCCGCGGTCGGCGCGCTCGTCGTGGCGCGAGCGGCTCGAAATGACGAGCGGGTGGCGCTCGACGGCGCGCAGCACGATCGTGTGCGCGTCCTTCGGCTCGGAGAACTTGGCGACCGCGAACAGCGTCTTGACGGTGCGCGCGTCGCCCAGGCGCAGCTCCCGGCCGCCATCGCCGCCGCCGCCGCTGCGCAGCCGCGCGTGCACGTTGCGGTCGTTGTACTGCATCAGCGCGAGCGCGTTGTCGGCGTCGATGGGCTGCACGAGGTCGCACGCGACGCCCAGCCGCGGCGAGAAGAGCGCGCGGAAGCGCTCGCCCCGCGTCAGCAGCGCCCACGTGGCCTGCAGCAGCGCCTCGGGCCGCGCGCCGCGGACGCAGCGGCGGCGCAGCACGAGCTCGAAGCGCCCGGCGTCCGCGCCGCGCTCGGCCTCCCAGCCGCGCACGCCACCGAGCGGGGAGAGCGCGCGGCCGAGCGCGAAGCCCGCGACCTGCGCCGCCAGCTGCGCGCGCAGCGTCCGCACCTCGCTCTCGGCCAGCGGCCGCACGACCAGGAAGCCCGGTGCCGGCGGCCCAAGACTGGCCGGCAGACGCTGCTCCACGCGCGGAGCCTTCCCGGCCGCGTGGAAGGCCACGCAGTGCCGCAGCGCGCGGTTCTCGCGCTCCAGCTGCCCGCGCACGCGCTCCAGGTCCGCCAGCAGCGCGAGCCGCGCCGGCCAGTCGGCCGCCGGCACACTTCGCGTCGTCTGGTGGTCGCAGCGCGCGGTGGAAACGGAGACGCAGCGCTGCAGGTGGCGCAGCTGCGTCTCGAGCAGTGCGACCTGCCGCCTCAGGTCGCTCATCAGGCGCTGCATTGGAGCACAAGCCGCGCGTTGGTGAGACATCGAGAGAGAGAGACGACGACGACGACGAAGCGCTGTGTTTGATAGAGCAGGCGTACGAGGCGGCGGTGGTAGTGGCGGCGCACTTTGAGCCGGTTCTTCTCGCGGCGCAGCTCGTCCGGCGTCGCCGCCTGCTTCCCCGCGTCCTCCGCGTCCGCGTCCTGCGCGGCCTCTTCGCCGCGCAGCTCGTCGCAGATGCGGCCCAGCAGCTCCAGGTCGGCGGCCGACAGCTCCGCATGCTCGTCCGCCATCCTAAAGTATACTATGTGGCGAAAGCTCAAGTCGGTCGCCGGCATGAACACCGAGCCAGTTACAGTAGGAAGTATACAAACATCAAGTCAAATCGCGCGCGCCACTCGCCCAGCAAGGCGGCGATTGCACACTCTCGCGCGAGCCGTGGGACGCGCATCTCCATGTCCACTGGACTATGTCCAGTCGACTCGGCTCCATGGTTCCTCCGTCCTCTGCTGCTCCACTCCACTCCATGCAGCTCTCGATGCCTCTATTGCACGGTCAGGCGGACGCCTCGAAGCGGATCCAGGGGCCGATGAGCGTCTGCTCCCACCGCAGGCAGTGCAGCACGACCTCGACGAGCCAGAAGGCCGTCGTGGCGCTGCCGGTGGGCGTCATGCCCGCGTACGTGACCTCGACGTCGGACCCGGCCCGCGAGCTCGAGGTGCTCGCCACGTCCGCGAACTCGAGCCAGCAGAACTGCGTGCTCCAGAACTCGGGCGGCCGCGAGGCGACGCCAGAGGGCTCGGCGTGCCGCTGCGCCACGGGCAGCTCGCCCAGCTTGAGCCCGAAGAGGTAAACGCCCCACAAGCCGCCGCGCTGGACGCGGGAGACCAGCAGCAGCGCCTTGGACGCCGCGTACTCGCACCCGTCCGCGTCCGTCGCGCGCATCTGCTGGAACACGACGCAGTTGTCCTCGTCCACCTTCTGGACCAGCCGCGCCTCCATGTTGAGCGCGTCCGAGTAGAAGCGGCGCAGCTGCGCCGGCTCGGTGAGCAGCAGGAACGTCTTGGTCGCGAGCGCCGCGGCCGACCCGCAGCGAGAGAAGCGCTTGTGGAAGGCGTACCGGAACAAGCCGCGCTCGACCTGCCGCTGCTCCCGCCAGCCCGCCACCTCGCGCGTCTGCGGAGACGCGAGCAAGGCGCATGGCGTGAAGGCGCGCACGACGTCCATGCTGCGCTGGTGGATCCCGCGGCACTCGGGCGGCGTCAGTGGCCGCAGGAACAGCAGGTGCGACGCCACCGAGATGTACGGCTTGTACTCCTCGCTCAGCAGCTCGCCCAGCGTGTCCGAGAACCTCGAGGCGGCCACGAACTGCCGCCGCAGCTCGTTGTGCGCCTTCCGCAGGCGCGCGGCGAGCTTGCGCGAGCCGACGAGCCGGGTCTCGGCCTCCTCTCGGGTCTTGGCAGCCCCCGTCCTCTGACCGCTCGACCCGGCAGCGTCGAGGTCGGGGCAGAAGTCCTCGTCACAGCGCTGGCCTTGGTGCTGTAGCAGCTTGAGCTGCCGTTCCAGCTGCTCCACCTCGCCTCTCAACTGCTGGAGTCGTGTCTGCGGCACGTCATACACACAGATTTGGTCAGTGGGCTGGGATGAAAGGAGCAGCTCGGACGACCGAGACGCACCGACTTGCGGCGGTAGGCGCGCTGAGCCTTCAGTCGCACGCGGAGCCGCTGCCACTCGGCCCGCGCATCCTCCAGCGACACGAGGGACGGTGCGGAGGAGGAGGACGGAGACGTCCACGTGTCGGACACCGATGACGAGGAGGAGGAGGGCGTCGTCCACGAAGCGCACGCCGGTGGAAGCGAGGGCGAATCGGTAGCGGGGGACGACGGCGGAGAGACGAACACAGCCAGACAGTCGAGGAGCTCGGCGTCCGTGGTCGTCATGGCGAATTGGGCTCTGACACGGCCTCCACGCTTGCCCGAGTGGTTACCAATGTGGAGGGCGTCCGCCTCACAGTCTCGGTGATCCGCAGCGGAGAAAATTTGGAGGCGTCAAGACTATGTGCTTGGAAATCTCGACAGTTGAACGAAGCGGAGACAAATCCCGAAAACAAGTGCGGACACGCAATGGCGACTCGCCAATGTGGCGAGTACTGCGCGCGGTGTATCACAGACTGCCTGACTGACACGAACAGCGAACGAACACGCGACGGTCAGCCACGCACGTGATGGCTTCAAGGAGCTCGATGTTGATGGGACGAAGCAGGCGTCACTGGTTCTGTAAGGAGTGATACTTACGGACCGACCGCCGCGGTCACCGCGAGGTGCTTCCATCGCAGACAGTGCAGAAGCGCCTCGGACAGGCCGATGGTTGCCAGCGTAGGTCACCAGACACGCGGTCTCGTGTTTGTTACTTGTGGCGACCTTCTTGGTCTCGGCCACCGTCTTTGCGCGGCCGACGTCCTCGAATTGGATCCAGCAGTTCGAGAAATCAGTAGCCACCTTGCTGCTTCCCATGGTCAAAGAAGCGTCGGCTTCGTGGTTGTCGTGGGTGTGGGGATATGCGGGAGGAAGTTAGTCTTCCTCGAGCCCGTAGACGTGGACTCCCAAGCCGTTCGCGATCTTCAAGCGCGAGGCGAGCGGCAGCGACTTGCTCACCACGTGGTTGTCGCTGTCAGTGTACATGGCGCGCATCTGCTGGAACGGCACGCGGTTGTCCTCGTCCATCCTCTGGACAAGCCGTGCCTCCATATTGAGCGTGACCGAGTAGGAGCGACTTGCCGGAGCAGCGGCGCGTTCATCATAGCACTTGACGCGAACGCTCGGACAGCGTCCAAGCTGCGCTGGTGGATGGCGTTAGCGGTCGCAGGAAGAGCACTTCGGACGCGAACGTAATGTACGGCGTGTCCTCTTGTATCAGCATCCCACCTAGACACGTTATTAGCCCAGACCTGTCCACGAACTGCTGTCATAGCCTGTTGTTGTCGTGCCGGAGCGGTGCGCCGTACTCTCACATCTTGCACAGCCGCTCGTCCATCTCTCCGCGTTGTAACGGAGACTGAAGACGCAGCAGTCCCGATCAGCGCAAGCTTGTCGGTTCTGACGGACGCAGGTGCCGAGTCGTAGCGCTCTTGCTTGAGGTTGAGTCGCTCAAGCTGCTGCTCGAGCTGCTCCGCCTCAGTCCGGAGCTACTGCAGCCGCGCCTGTGCACACAACTCGTCACCTACAGCATTTCAAGTTAGGCCAGCGAATGTGAAGCCCCCACCAACTTGCACTGGTACGTGCACCTGGCCTTCTCCCTCGCTTTGGCGCGCTGGCGCTCGAGTCGGTCGTCCTGAAGATCAGCCACGACGGAGATGGCGGGTTTAAGGGCGTTGAGGAGTCTGTGACGTTCGGCGTGGCAGGAGACGAGGCCGAGCAGCCGAATAGCGTCGTCGACGGCTCCAGCAGATCGTCCAGGACGTCGAGCAGGCTCTCGGGGTCCGAAAATGGAATGGACGTGGCGAAAGGGTTCACTTTGAACGCTCCGCAGTGGCAGTGCGCAGTTGGCAGCCGTGGGTCGGATCGCCACCATAATCGACTCTGCTATTTATACCTTGGGATGAGGACACGCCGACGCGCTTGTCCTGATGCCACCGTATTGGAGTGAGCCACACGGTGTTTATGGCTCACGGACAGCAAGCAGATGGTTCCTCATGCCGGATTTCGACTCGGTCGTCCCACAACTCCACCTCGTCTCTGATCGCGTCAAGTAAGCGCTTGCCACACCCGTCGAAACGTCAGATTAGTGCAGGTAAACGACCAGTGGTGTTCCAACTTGCTCGCTGCGCCTCGACTCTCGCTTTCACGCGCTGCCGCTCTTGTTTCTCCTCGTCACCGACAATCGACGGAGAAGACGGACGAGGATTGAACTGGAGAAGTCTGCGTGGGATCGAGCGTCGCGATGGAGCAGCGAAGCGGGTGGCCCACTATGGACGCACGACAGCGAATACTTGAGATTCGCGTCAACACCTGTTTTCGTTTCGGGCTCAAAATGACGAGCAATATACAGTTTGTTCAGTTTATTGCCAAATTTAGCTGTAACTTGACATCGTGATTTGACAACTTCTTGTTGCACCTCTCCGTCCGTTCTCGAGTCGACATGGCGGACAGCGTGCCGCCATCGCCGCTCGCGGACTGGCTCTGGACGCTCTGGACGGCCTTTAGGCCATGGCAGCGGCACCGGCGACACTGGAGCGGCCGCCTGCCGCCCCGTCCGCGGGTTCTCCATCCAATTCGCCGGCGTTGCTCGAGTACTTTGGCTCGTCCGCCGCCCTTCCAGCAAAGTCGTCCTCGGCCTCGACCCCCTCCATGTCAATGGACGATGAGGACGAGCAACTGGAGCGTCAGCGCGAGAAAGCGAGGGTCAAGGCGCGGCGGTCGTACCAGCGCAAGATGGTGCGTAGATCGCTCCTTGCTGCTCAGGACTGGTCGCTCTGACGCGTAATTCGCTCAGGAGAGACTGCACAAGCTACGAGACGAGGTGGAACGGCTCGAGGAGCGGCTGTCGCAGCTAAAGGACCGCGAAGTGAAGGGTGAGAAGGCAACTCGAGCCGTCGACGTCGACGAGAGAGCTCCGGGTGCCTTTCTGGCCGTCTCCGCGACGCGGAGCGAGATCGAAGGGCGACTTCGCGTCCTGTGGGAACGCGGAGCGAGGGTCCGACAGGAGAACAACAGGTTTTACCTCCGACTCGCAACCATGCCGACCGCGGTATTGCGCATCGAGGAACTGCTGGGCATGGAAGGCGCGCCGTACATCACGTTCGCGTCCGAGATGCTGTTTCTGCGGCCGATGACACCCCCAGAGTGTGTTGCCATCCGTCGTCGAGCGATGGAGATCGTGCGCGAGTTCACCGCCAGCTCCGTGCTGAAAGCGCCGTTGATCCGCCAGGTTGCGAGCTGGTACGCGCGGCGCGAGGTGGATGGCGGCTTGTTTCGGTACGCGCTGCAAAAGCGGTTCAGCCACTCGGGATCGTTGGAGAAGCTCGCAGCGCGGACGTTTGCCATGTCTTTTTTTTGGTTTTCTGGTATATTGTTGCACTCGGCTTAGCCGGGCAGCTAATAACCTTCCCGCGTCGGCATTTCGCCGTTGCAGACCCTCCCCGCTTCCTCTCCCTCATCCTCCGATCTCCTACTTTCTACATGTCCTACTTGCTATTCCCTACCTACATATCCTTCCTATCCAGCCCTTCTGGTCCTAGTCCGACGTGGTCATGCGCCGCCCAGCGGAGGTCGAATCTATTGAGCACCTCGCCTCTCTTCAGGGCTCGTTGTGGTCATTCTTCTGCGGAGGAGTATGTGTGTCCCCTCCACCATTCAGGGACGTCATGTTTCGCCAGGTCTGGACGTTTGCCATGTCGACCGACGCCGAGAACGTGCGGCGCAGCTACACGGAGGGGCTGGGCATGAAAATACGCGTCGTGCAGAAGCTGGACGAGGATAACAACGTCCTCTTCCAGGAGATGCGCGCGATGGACGCCCACAACGAGCTCTCTGTGATCAAAGGACTGATCCTGGTCTCGCGAGTTCGGATCGCGAACGGCTTCCGCATCCACGTCTTTGGGCTCGAGGGGGACCAGCTGCCCTTGGCAGACCCCAAGGCGCACCTAGGCAGCGGACACACGCTTCCGATTGCAGGACGCGCGAACAGGCAGAGCGGTGCGAACGGGTCGTCGGGCGTCGTCGAGTTCTGGAACAGCCAGTTCTCGTGGGTCCAATTGGAGGCGATTCCAGCCGAGTCGTCGGGCGAAGAAAGCGAGGACCCTGAGCGAAAACACAAGTCTGGCTGCTGCCTCGTGACCTACGGCGGCGTGCGGCCGACCGTGGGCTCGAACAGTCAGTTCTGGATGAAGGAGGTCGTGCTGCAATGCCTGCGCTGGGAGCAGATGATGATGACTCCTCGGTTTTCGCTCCCGTCGAGCTAGCTACAGTAATGCAGCACACTCGTCAACACTGAAGACACATTGTGCGTCCAGACACGCGACTGCACATTTTGGATCGATCTATGAACGATCTATGCAATGAGCCCACACTCAGTCGCTCGGAAGCAAGAACCACGGACCCGTCATTGCATGCTCCCAGCGCAAGGCGTGCAGCACCACCTCCCCCATCCAGAAGTAGGCGTTTGAGCCCGTGGTCAGCGTGACGCCGGCATAGGTGACCAGGCACTCGGTATCCGCCTTGATGTCACCCCGTCGATCCTTGCTGAGGACCCCCTCGAGCTGGAACC
>JAADXX010000570.1:0-19027 GCA_023338025.1 Phytopythium oedochilum | reverse complement strand
TGGAGCGACGACATGGCCCTGGCGCATCTCGGCGGCGTGCTTCCTTCGTCAAGATCACATCCGGCACAACACAAGTAAGTCCCCGACTCCGTAGTGTCGTCGAGCACGACGACTTCGCGGCGGGACAGCAAGTGCGTTAGGTAGTTACGCGTACACGGTGCAAGTCCGTATGCTTTGTTTGATCGGATAATTTCGAGACAGAAGAAGTATGCTTTGCTATGTAATCACTGAGCTACTGTGTATCGTTCGTTCATCGAGACTGTCTGGTGATTGTTGGAGTGGAATGCCGGTGATGTACGACCGCGCTGATGTGTTACTTGCATCAGCGCGGCCGTACATCATCAGACTCTCGAAGCAGCTCATCTAGACGAAGATGGTTGGCGAGAAGGGCGAGGCGGCTGAGCTTGCGACCCTCGCCTGTCGACTCTAATCGAACTAACGCTCTGGTGCTCCCGCTCTTGTACACGGCGCGTGTCCCGCTGAATACCCTGCTCTGGTCGTTCGCTTGGTTTTGGTTTCAGGACGTCTTTCACGTCGCCCGGGCCGCTTCGAGCGTTCGACTCGTCGACTGGTGCGATATTGACAGCGGGTGGCTTTTGCTCGAGGGTGGCTTCGACCTTGATGTCATCCATCGCGACCACACCCTGGCTCGTTCGTTGTGACTCCTCCACCGGCGCTCTATCTATCTGGACCTTTTCGAGGTGGTTGACGAGATGCTGGGGACACGTCTCGGTATGTTCGATTGCATCCACTTGAGCGTCTTCGTCGCTGTATCCGACTTCAGCATTCGTGTACGTCACAGACGCAAGCACAGGCGTCACTTGGTCGGCATCATTAGCTGTCGTTGAATGTTTCTTCTCGCCTCGAGCATTCACGCCCCGCTCTTGGTCCTGCGCACTATCCGACTCCTTCGGCTGCTTGTTCGGTGATTTCAGATCCACTCGTGGGTTTGGCGATTCTTCGGATGGTAGCCGATCCGGGGTGGGCAATGGTTTCGGCTCCAAATGAGCCGACACTTTGCTCGACGATACCTCGTCAATCACTAGCGCCAGTGCCGATGGGTCCGCAGCAGCAATCTCCACCTCGACCAGCTGGGCGTGGGTGACTGCAGTGCTATCCTCCGTCATTTGCTGCGCCTCCTCTTCTGTGTAAACTTCGCTGTCGACGACGTCACTTGTCTCACTCTGAACACCATCATTACCCTCCTCTCGGCTCGCTTCAATAGTTGTCAGCGCACCAACTGGAACGAACTCTTGCTCCTGGTCCTCAGTCTCGGCAGCAGCATACAGGGCGTCTTGGGTCTCGTTGCTGGCTGGCTGGTCTTCGTCGTTGGGTAGTCGAGATAACTCATTGTCAATTGCAAAATCGTCGAGCCCACCCATGTTTTCAGCGGAAGGTGGTTGCTTGACAGTCGCTGAAGTATCGAGGTCACCTTCGCTGGTGCTATCGTCGCCAGCGTCGATTTCGTCACCTTCTTCATGATCAGTTCCAACATCGTCTGGAGTTGAGTACTCAACTGGATCAGAGACTTCAAGATATCCCTCCACGCTGTCGACATCATCGTCTTCGGTAGCTGCAGCGTCTACCAGTACGAGCTGCGGCTTCTCCTCGTGCTCCTTATCTTCGTCGTCGCTGACACCTTCGAGCCCAGGTCGTTTGGAACTTTGAATCAATACTTCAGATGCCTCCGATGACACGCCGATTGAAACGAACTCAATCGACGGGGATGGCGTCGGCGGCTGGATCTTCGACCACCCAGGAATGCCCCTTTTGTCCTTGACCCGAACGCGGACGTCGGAGAAGCACACGTATTCCTGGGCCTTCAACGGATTCGGTGGGTCGCGATAGCACGGGATAAAGTGGTCGATCGACTTGAACGTCACATGGACGACCCCCATGCTGAACACCGACGAGAACTGCTTCTCGCACGCGGCGACGTCGGACGTAGTCAGGCAGCCCCAGTACGACACCCACGCGATGCTTCCGCCGGGCTTGAGGTTCTGGCCATCGACCGCGATCTGTGCTCATGAGAGAGAAAAGAGGCATGGGATTCAATGTCAGACCGTAAGCCAAACATACCAACGTGCCCGAGAGAGCCCTACCGTGATTTCTTCATCGACCATGGCATAGGTCGGGTCAATGCGATTGATCACCGGCGCGGGGAACGTCGCGTCGAAGAGTCGAGTCGGACCGTCGACAAAGAAGGCCATGGCCATTGAGAGCAGCGCGTACCTGCCCCACCGACGGTGGCTGTAGGCTATCAGCCAGACAGTCGTCGCCAAGAACAAAGTGTCCACTCCTACGCCAGTGCAAAACTCCCGCACAAGCGGCACCTCGAGCTCTAGCATGGCTGTTTGGCAAGTGAAGCCCGCGCCAAGCAGATGCGCGATGCGGGCGTCGAGCTGCGTCACCACGATTTCGCTGTCCAGCTCTGGCAGTTCGCGACAGATCGCCCAGTAGAGCAGCACCAGTCCGAACAGCAGGAAGAAGATGTTCGCTGCCGAGCGCAAGAGGAGGTGCCCCATACTGCTGCAGCCCATCGGCCAGAACCTGCGGCCACAGTGTCGATTGCATAGATTAGTTGGGGCCCAACGATACGACACGTTCAAGCGCGACGCTCACCCTAGGCCTTTGTGGCGCAGGAACGGGTACAGGAGCAGCAGGGCCGGCCAGAGCCCGAGCACGAGTGTCGACCACGTCAAGGACTTCAGGAACCCCGACGGGTTCTTCGTCCTCTTTGCCAACCGGCGGCGCGCCTTGCGGTCGTAATAGCGGCGCTCTTCGGGCTACGCGCGCAGTTCCGGCGGCCACCCAACCGTTAGATGCGAGCCATCGAAGGTCCAAGCGCGCCAGGCATGCGTCCCTCACCTCCGCTTCGTCGTCGTCGTCGTCTGAGTACGCCTCCACGTACCGGTCGAGGAAGTTTCCCCACGTGGGCCGGCGCTTGAGGTTCTCCAGCCGCTCCTCGATGTACTCGGGCGAGCCCACGTCCAGGTGCGGCAGCGCTTGCTGCAGCGGCGGGGCCGCGATCGGCGCCACCGCTGCGTCGGGGACCAGCGCCTGGTCCTCGGGCTTGACGTCGTCGGGTGCGCGCAGTCGGACGCGCGAGTGCGGCGGCGGCCCGGCGCCCCACATGATCCAGCAGCTCTTTCTTCAGCCCGGAGAACTCGGTCTGTTGGAATCCAATGCTGCCGTTACGCACTGTCCTCATCCGATACATCGAATAATTAATATGTTCCGGGAGTTTAATCCAAGTCCATATTAATATTATGATGTATCTAACATTATATACATGTGTTATAATTGTTGATAACGAGTCATTTGATGGGGTGACCGCGACCACCATTCCCATTTCGACATCGACCGACGGACCGGGATGGCGGAGCAGCAGCAGCAGCCGCCGCCGCTGGGGCAGGTGGCGGCGTTCCAGGCCATGCGGTTCATCCAGCAGTCGCGCGAGTCGTGCTGGAAGCGGTCGGTGGTCGCGGGCGTGGCGGGCGTGGGCATGGGCGTGGGCCTCGGCACCTTCCTGGGCACGTTCGAGGGAGCGCACGGCGAGCTCGTGGGCGACACCATGCGCGAGCAGGTGCGCCGCGGCGTCCCAGGCTTCGCTGTAGCGGCTGCGTAGACGTCTCACGTGTATCTGCACGCCCTCTCTATCTGTCGGCGCAGCTCTACAACGGCTTCAGCAAGTCGATCCGCGCCGGCTACACGCGCAGCGTCTACTTCTCCAAGGCAAGCGTCCGCCGTCGCTCTTTACGGCCAACGACTGGCGTCTAACGGTATGCGAGACGCTCACTCCGACGCTGTGTGGACTGCTCTGTGGAGCAGGAGTTCGCCATGGTCGGGTGCTTCTTCGCGGGCATCGAGTGCCTCGTCGAGCGCGAGCGCGCGACCAAGGACATCCTCAACTCGGTCATTGCGGGCGGCGCGTCCGGCGGCGTGCTCGGCGCCTGGGCCGCGCGTCAAATGGGTCCTCAGAGTACGTCCGCGACTGTTGTGGCCGCCGCGAATGGCTTGGCGCTGACGCTGTCGTTTGGTACGGACGGATGGCGCAGTGCTGCTGCGCAACACGGCTAAGGGCGCCGCTGGCTTTGCCGTCATGGCGGTCGTGTTCGAGAAGGCGATCGAGCACTTCACCGACAACTGAGGGCTCGGCGCAGGAGAGTTCGGACGCAAGGTATGTATGGACGATAGAGAGAATACATAGAGCAACACTTGTGGATCTGCTCCAAGGCGTCGTAGACAGACGCGCGACTCTTTGAATAGTGGTTGCGCAGCCCAACACGCTTCGCATCGGTCGCTCGCATCGTCATGGTAAGTGTGAGGCCGTAGTGGCCCAGCAAGCTCTCGAAAGCGCCGCTGTGGTGGTTCATGGCGATCGAACGATGGTGTGACCGGTGTGCTCGCTTTGGATGTGATCTCCAGACATACGTTGGCGAGACAAAGGATTGGCTGCGCGATGGCCAAGGGACGTGCACCTTTCCTGGTGGGCTCTTCCGCTACGAAGGCGCGTGGGTCAAAGGCAAGATGCACGGCGCAGGGGTCTTTGCGCTACCCGACGGGACCGCCTACGAGGGAGAATTTGAGGACGGCGAGATCAATGGCGTCGGGCTGAAGCGATGGCCGGACGGGTCGACGTACAGCGGCAGCTTCCGTGAAGGAGAAATGCACGGCGACGGAGTGTTTCTATCCGCTGCTGGAGAGAGATACGACGGCCAATGGCGCAATAACAAACGACAAGGATCGGGGGAGCTCGAGTTTGCTACCAAGGACGTGTATCGAGGCGAGTTCCGCGCGAACAAGCCTGATGGAGTCGGGAAGATCGTCTACGCACTGTCAGGGAGATCGTATGATGGAGAATGGCGCGCAGGCGTCCGGAGCGGCAAAGGGACTTTGTGTGATCGATCTGGAGCGCTTTTGTATGAAGGAACGTGGAGCAACGACAAGCGGCACGGACAAGGAGTCGGCGTCATCGACATCTTTGTCGAAGCTGGGTCCGAGACAGCTCTGCCCACTGCGCTTAGCTACGATGGAGTCTGGGAGAATGACCGACCGGAAGGTATGTGCAGCATCAATCACGAACGCGTCCGAGTAGATTCTTACCGTGCTCTACGCTCTCATGTCGGCTTCAGATCAAACAGCGCGCATTGGAGTGGCGCTTCTGTCGCAGGATGGCAGCGAATTCGCCGCTTTGTCTCCTGTTCTTACGGTCGAGAACAAGCAACTTCCGCCACTTGCCGTCGTTTGCTACAGCCGGCGTGAGACGGGGTCTGGCCAATCCGTTAAAGTGATTGGCGAAAGTGGGCGTCGTGTAGTGCTGAAGATCTTTGAGGGTCACACGCTTTCGCAACCGCCTGCTGCTGTCGAGCCCGTTCCTGGTAGTGCTCCTGCATCAGCTCGCGACGTTGAGTCTTCTCCTCTATCGTCCCAGTGGCAGTTCGTTCTGGATGATCCTGAGGTCAAGTTGGGGGCCCCAACAGAGAGCAGCGATGCTGCGGACGACAGCGACATAATTGAAAACGGGCAGACGGAGGATGAGGATGGATCAGCCCAGACTCCAGAAGAACACCGAGTTGACGAGGTCCAGGGCGAGTGTAAAGCGGGTATGGTCGTGTTTCGAGGACTACGCCTGCCTGCCGCCACGTTGGCGGGAAGTTACTACCTTTCATGTGAGAGCCGCACGTCCGACTCGCTGGAGATAGTTCATGTGGTGCTGTCGGTAGTGGACCAAGGCGCCGCTAGCGGTGGCGGAAATCAAGCGAAGAAGTGATGTATCAGGCTTAGCCTTAGATTGCAGTACCGTACTCGCAGGTCTAGGCTCTCAGCTAAGTCATCAACTCGATTTGATGGTGAATGGAAGCTCGTGAGCGAACACTTCGCCGTCGGGAACCTCGTCCCCCGACCCATCCGGGGAACGCGACAGTCGAGTACAGCGAATGATCACGACTTGAGCTGCTGGGACTGCCGAAGCTCCCTTGATTGTCGTGTCGGTAGCATTTGGCGCTTTCGCCTTCTTCCCACGCGAACCTGCGCTAGGAAGAGCACTTACTCCACGACCAGAGCCTGACTTTGACTCGACTGAGCGAGCCTCCTTGGGTTTGACTGCATCGGAGGCGTCGTTGCTCGCTTGAGGTGGTGGGGAAGCTGCTGTGGTCTTCTGTGTCGTGTACCGCATCGCCACCACGATCATTCCCTTCTGAACATCGAAGTTAGCCAGCCGGAACTGTTAGCCTCTTGAACGAAGCAGTGGCGTGTCCAATCATGAACTCACCGCGGAGATACGGAAGGAGGTCACGGCGCTTCTGCTGGAAGCTGGTGTATCGCTGTTGTTTTCTGGCGATCGGTCCGCCTTGGCAGACGCCATCGGCGGAGGCTTGGTCACGACCTCGATCTGTCCTGAAGGCTCTTCGATCTCCACCAGGAAAGCGCTTGCTGTTGTGTTCTGCAGAAACACGTTGGTGGGCAGCATCTGCGCCGCGTCCTACTCTTCCCCGTAGCCAACATGGTAGCAACAATAAGCACGTATACCATCGCTATAAAGCAGTCCGAGAACAGTTTGGCTTGCCGTCAGAGCGTGCTTGAACACGACTTGGTCTGGAGCGACGAGAATCGGGCTTGCGGGCTTCTCTGGGCTTTCCTCCAGCTTGGCCGGCGCGGGTGGAGACGCGTCACCCATCGCCAGCGTAAAGTCGAACGTTCCGTCCGTTGTGTGTCGCCTGGTGTGAGGAGAGTGCTTGCCGGACTCACCTTCAGGAGTGTGCAGCGGAAACTTGGCCGCATACCAGTCCGGGAGATCGCCCTTCGCCCTCTTGAACTCCAGGACGTCAGCCGCTTCTTTTGCAAACGTGTCTAGATGTTGCGACACCTCCGCCCAGTTATCAATGTCGATCGGGATATTGAGCATCTACAAAGCACACACACGTGACGATAGATGAGGTGAGGAAGTCGTAGCTGCATCACTGTTGTTGTGGTCCGAGCGACGTACTCGCCACTCAACCTTCTCCGACGAGTGAATGTCGTGGCTGAAAGGGAAGCCAACGTACACCTTAACGACCGAGTGGAAGACTTGCGAGAACTCGTTGCAGTAGTCCTGCACGAGCTCACTGAGTGAGTGGAACTTGAGCTCCTTATACATGAGACCCTCGACGCGGCTGAGTCCGAGGGCACCCCACTTCGTCTGCAGAGCGTGCTGGTGGCGAACCGCAAGGATGATGTGTCGGTGCACTGTATCGCCCGTCATGGACTTGAAGCTGACTGGGAAGCGGTCGATCTCTGGCAGTCCAGCGGTTAAGTAGGCGCCGAGGAACACAGCCTCGAGGCACTGGATCGGCAGCACTTCCTTCAGCATGTCCTTGGCGGTCGATACTACGCTCTTGAAGCTGCGGTTCTTGTTCACGTCAAAATACAGCGTGCCAGTGTAGTTATACCTATGGCGGGCGGGGGGAAATGAGCACACGAACACCAACAGGAGGTACTCAGTGATCTCACGTACTCAAGCGCGCTGATGGCCGACTGGATACCGTGCAGCCGATTCTTCATCGACGTCTTGGCTGAGAACGACGGCAACTTTGGGTCTGGCGGCTTTTGAAGTGCATGCATGGATCACGTTAGATTCCAAACACGAAGATCCGCTATGGTATGGCAACGGCGTACACTTGGGAGGGTTGTCATGGCCTTCACACGCTGCCACGCTGCTTGCATCTCCTCGCTGGAGACGCCCAAGGATCGTGACGACATCTCGATGAAGCTGATAATCTTGACAGAAGGGAACTGGTGACGGTCAGCGGTCGGCGCTGGTCTCGCGACAAGTGAGCTAAAAGGGTCCTCCCTCGCTTTGCTGGCGGTCTATATATACGGAGAAAGCTCCCATGTTTTGTTACTTCGAAGGGCAAAACGCTCTGCGAATCACCCGCTGGGGAACAGCGACCATGAAAACACCTATGCACACTTCGCCACCTCACTCTCTCGGCGATGACGACGGATCCCCCCCCTCGGAATATGTTCAGCGCATCATAAAGTTGACGGCGCCTTGCTTCTTCAGACGCGCGAGCACAGGGTTCTCCTCCACAGTGGTCGACTGCGTCGTGGCTTCGACGTCGAACTTTTGACTTGCGCGGCGACGGTTCTTGCGGAAACGCGTGTGGCTGTCCTCTTCCTCGACCAGGTCGACGGCATTCTCAGCGACACGCTGTGGCTCAGCAAGCTCTTGCTCGTGGTTATTCTCGTCGACAAATGACGAGTTGAGTCGAGAGCCATGACGCTGGAGCCGAGCCGACCCGTCCCGTGACTTCGCTCGACGGAATGACCCGGTTCGCGCTGAGAGGTAGGTACTACTGGACCTGGAACGAACACTGCCATTGTCGATGCTGCTGTCATCGTCGTCGTACTCATCGAAAAAAGACGACGCGCTGTTCGGCCGTGGCTTCGTCCACGCGCCTCCGTTCTGCGAGAACTTGCGCGATTGAGATGTGGACCCCGAGCCCACGTTCTGCTGTCCGCCATCCTCGTTATCGTCATCCGACTCGTTGGCAGCCGGGTTCTCTTCGTGGATGGGCTCTGGTGGCGTGATGTTCTCCCCAAACATGTTGAAAGAAGGCCGCTTGTCGAGCTTCCTCCTCGCGTCAAAGAGCCCGGGGCGGAAATAGGGTCCAGTCACTTCGCTCTCGCTCTTGCGCAAGTTTTCGCTGCTCTCCGGCAGCGCTCTCTGCGTCTCGATCATTGAGCTTCTGACTCCCACCTGCAGTGGTTCGCGGTCTGTAGCCCAGTTAAGGGCGTTCAGGCTGTCCGATTTCGGACGCATGCGAGTGCTCAAGCTCTCCATCTTGTGCAGCTCTGCCTTCTGCTGCTGAAGCACCACGGTTTCGGAGAACTGCTTTGAGCGCCGCCGGTGGCGCCGGTGAGCTCGTCGCCAAATTGCCGCGCGGGCAGCCAAGAGTTGGTTTCGCTTTTCCTCGTCAGGAAGCAGTTTGGCCATCAGCGGGATCAACTGCAAGCACTCGTGCGCTCCAACCGCGCCAAGCAGGAAGGAACAGTACTCCGTCGCCGACATCTTGCCACGCCCGAAATCTTTTGTCTGGTCTTGGAAATCTTGCACACGCTCCTCGTCGAACGACACGAGCTCGCGCACTGTTTGTACCACCTTCTTGTGCAGCCGCTTCGCTTCTTTTGGGTCCGTCTCGGGGACGACGTCAACAAATTCCTCGCCTTCGTCTTCAAACGCTGCAGAACTGCGGCGCCGAGACAGCGGGGGGGTCCCGTTGCTTTCTCCGCTTCGATGGCGCTGCAGAAATCCATATGTGAGCAGTACGTTAGTTTCGGTTGATCGCTCCACGAGCCAAAATGGTGCTGCTACCTCGAAAGTAGTGACATGCTCGGGTACCATGTCAGCGACCACAATCTGAGGCTCGACCACATCACCAAGCTCCGAGGCGCTATCGTCGTCAATAACCTTGGTGGTCGTAGGCGCGTTTTGTGCCTCATCTGTGTCGATGGGCGACGGCACGATTTCGAAGAAAGCCTCGAACCCGAGAAATTGCTTCACCTTGTCGACTAGGATGGGATCAGCCGAGAGCTCAGGGATTTGAAATACCTACACAAACAGAAGTCGGATAGTAATGAAGTCGCTGAAGAGGCATAGCACGGCTAGTCAGGGTACAGCGATTAGACGTACGTTCTCCACGTACAGCGCGAGCTGCTCCTCCTTCAGCTCCTGCAGCGCCTTCTTGCGCATGCTGCCAAAGAGCGAGTCGCGCTTCCGGTCGCGCGGGAAGACAGCCCGCTTCATCATCGGCCCGTAGGAAATCCGCACCTCACTGTTGGATCAGACAAACAACATCAGAGAACTGTTGCGGATATGCAAGCCAGAGAAGCGGTGGCAGCTATACTCGTCGAACGCTTGTAACTCGCCAAACGTCTTCCACACTTTCCACTTGATGCTCGGCTTTTCCACCGGTCGCAGCGGAAGCACAAGTTGGCACGACAGCTCAAACTCCTGCTCACGACAATTGGAAATGATTGGAGCGGGTTTGAGTTAGTCGCCGACTCGGAAACGAGCACGAGCGTCGCCAAGCAGACGCACCACGGTCTCTGTCGCCTCGTCGCGCAAGCTGGAAGAGACGACGGCCGAGAACTTGTGGCCAACGTCTTCGCTCGCCGTGATTGGCATCCGTTCGAACTCCGAGATGGTCGAGTACACCGCGAAGAACCATGCGTCCGTCGTCGCCTTGTCCTTGTCTTGCAGCTTCACCCTCTACATTGGCATAGACTCCGTCAGTCCCAGCCGAACGAACAAACCCCTTCCTTCGGCCCGAGCGCCGGCGCTCTCGCTGTCGTACCTTCCGGCTGGCGGTGCTGGTCTCGTAGATGACGAAGCCATCGGGCACCTGCTCTAGCTTGGCACCGCGCAGGTCCACCCTCCCGAGCACCTGCTGCATGTCCTGGTCCTCCTGTGCACTCACCCATCGCACTCGTTAGATTACGCCGTCTGCGATCCCGATGCCTCGCCAGCTCAGCGTCCTCAAGCGCACCAGAGCCGAGTAGGCGAGCTCGAGCAGCTGCGGCTGCAGCACGACGTTCATGCGCCTGGGCTTGGTCGCGTGGCGCGTCTTGGCGCTGGCCAGCGCGGCCTCGTCCACGCGCGAGAGCATCAGCAGGCCCTGCATCTGCTTCATCTTTCGGCGCTTCTTCTTGGCGCCAGTCTCGGCCGTCGGCATGGCTGCCGCCCGCTCTCCCCTCCGGTCACGCGCTTCGGCTTGTCAGACGCCCTTCGCGCGCCAGTCGGACGCGGGCGGAGCCGTGAGGGCGAAGCGGAAGCCGACGACGACGACTCGCCCGGCTTCTCTGCGAAGCCTTCGAGATAGCAAGCGCGGGTGGGGGAAGGTTCCAATTTTCTCAGGGGGTGGCATGCTTTTTCCTGTCAAACATAATATAGCAGTCAGCACATTGGTTTACAGAGGGTTGAATCTTGCATTTCTGATGCCCATCTAATTCGTGTTTAAAACACTATCCTGAATTTGACAGGCAGATATATAGTGTTTGCGACACGTGCTTAAAACACTATTCTACGCTATTGTAGGACACCATGCCGTTGTGTTGTTGAGTCGGTCCGACGATCGGATCGTCGGACCGAGATAGATAGTTCGGCCTTCCGCCGACGTGCGCGCAAGGCGACAACGCGCGCGCGTCCTAGGCGCGCCACTTGCCATATAGACCGCCCGCTGAATGGACGGCAACATGGGCGACGGTGACTCGGCCCCGTCGCGGCGGAAGGAGAGCGGAAGCTCGCGCGGGCCGTCCGCGTCCTCTCGGTCGAGCCGCCGCATGTCCGAGTCGGACGCAGCGCACTCGGTCGACGGGGCGGCGTCGACAGCGATCCCTCCCTCTCCCATGTCGGCGCCCGCGGCGTCCGTCGGCGGCGACTCCTCGGCGCCGTCGGCTGCAGCAGCCGAGATGGACGGGATAGGCGTCAAGGGCTTCCTCAGCATGCGCGACGAGGGCGTGACGTACCACCGCATGAAGCGCTTCTACTGCCGCAGCGTGGGCATCAACTTCTTCCGCTTCCCGTCGCGCGACACGGCCAGCTCCATGGTCAACGCCGTGCTCGCGGACGAGGTCGCCAAGGTCGAGAACTGGGACGGCCGCGGGCTCCTGCACACGTACCGCAACTCGTTCAAGATCTCGTTCGTCTCGGGCGTCGTGTTCAACGCGGACGCCGACTCGGAGGACGACAAGCGTCGATGGATCGAGTACATCGAGTCAGCGCTGAGGGGCGCTAGCGCCGCGGCAGACAAGTGGAAGGCGCACGAGGCGGTCGCCCCCAACATTATGAGTCTGACTCCTGGAGGACTCCTGTTGGCGCAGTCGCGACCGAGCGCGCCGGACTTCAAGGGCCTCACCACCTGCGTCCACCCGGGCTGCGTCGCTCGATTTGACAGCACTGGCAAGCGTCAGCATCACTGCCGAAACTGCGGAGGCACCGTGTGCTCCGATCACAGCTCGCGCTTCGCATTGCTGCGCCACTACCACATGAAGTCGCCCGTTCGGCTGTGCATGGGCTGTTTCCGCGTGCAGACGTTTATCTTCTGGCTCACCATGCTCGTTCAGCGGTTGAGTATCGCGCAAGTCGAACCAGTCGAAAAGCCAGAGCTCTCCAAGGCAGACGAAGAGGAGCTGGACGCTCTGCTCCAACTCATCAACGAAGAAGGCTTTGGCATCTCAGACGTGATTCAAGTGCTGCATTTGCACCGCCACGGCTGTGACGAAGCTTATGCGATCGCGGTAAACAAGCTGCTCGAGCTGGCGGGATCCAATGTGCAAGACTTCGAGTTCTTCTTGCCGCAGTTGTTCCACATGTGGCTGACGGTCGACTGGTCAAGAAACACAATCAAGGCTGCGCTGCTGTTCCGCGTCATTAGCTTTGCGGCACAACTGCACATCCGCTTTGCCTCGTCTGTCTACTGGCTGACTCGCGCCGCGATCGACGACAGCTGTGGATGGGGATTCGGTCAGTCGGAGCTCTACGTTCCAGGCTTCCTATTTCGGAAGATGAGCATGTGCAAGCTGCTTATGATCAACCTCGAGATGCAAATCTCTCGAGGAGACTGGTCGTTTGAAGCCGATCGGGATCTTCCGGCGACTGATCTCCAGACAACGATTATCAAGAGTTTGTTCGACCGGCTTCTGATCCTTCTGCAGTCTGACTCGAACGCATTCAATCCTCTGGGCTCAATCTGCGACGCGGTAAGCATCTGCGCAGTCCCGACGGAGTTTCTCCTCCCCAGCGACTCACTTGTCGAAGACGCCGATATTGGCGGTGGAGAGGAGCGGCGGGTATTCGATACCCAGCTTCAATTCATCCAAGAGATGTGTGATATTACGGAGCGCCTTCGGCACTCACCCCCAGATCAGCGGAAGCTGGAGCTGAAACTCGAGATGGAGAAGCTGGAGTTGCCTGAGGGCTCTTTCAATCCCCTAGGTTCGATCCTCGATCCGCTGCAGAAATTCGTTGCTATTGCCCGGGACGAAGGGACCGTTTTCACGACTCGGGCACGTGCACCTACGCTGTTCTTCTTCGAGGTCGAGCAGCTTATCATGAAGAGCGCGTGGCTTCACCGTGGTCGCTCACTCACCTTCGGCAACCGGAACGACAGAGAAGGAGATTTGTCGGACGATCAGTCAACTGACACTGGTGACTCAGATTCGCGAAACGCCATCCAACTGGCGACGCAGAGTGACATTGCACAGGCGCTTGCACTGGAGCCGCTTTCTGCCGACGATGAAAGCAGCGCAAATGGCGATGGTCCAGCTGACTCGCCATCCGACTCTGCTGTCAAAAGTGCTGGCTTCAGCGCAACATCTGCGACTGGTGGAAACGAGAGTGGCGACTCCGAGGATGAGGCCAGAGATCGGGTCGCGTCCAATCCCCCAGAATTCGCACCCAAGTCTCGACCTAACAGTGGAAAGGGACGATTTCGCAGTCACTCGGGGTCTCTGATCACTTCGACCACCAAGTCCCTGGACTCGATCATTGCGGCGGTACGGGGAGGTCGAGGTACGCGGAGGATGCGGTCCATGAGCGAAGGGGGTGATTTGGAAGAAGCGACGACAAGCTCTTCGCTCCCCTTCAACGCGGTGGAAAAATTTACCGAGGATCAAATGGTGTCCATGGCCCAAAACCTCGAAGTGAGTATGCTAGCGGAGAAGCCCTCGTGCGCCGGTATCTTCACAGGGAAAGAGATTGTCGAATGGATGACCAAGAACGAGATCGTTTCGGACGAGGCGCACGCGATTTGGCTCGGTGGAGAGCTCGTCGGGTGTGGTGCGCTAGAGCCAACATCTCTCTCGCCGGACGAAGAACCTCGGTTCCTGCCCGTCGAAACTGCTTCGTACCAATTGCGCAAGGAGTCTAGCACAATCTCCGAGCGGAAGGACGGGAAGAAAGCCAGTACTCGCAATGGGAGCCGTGAAGATCAAGGCTCCGACTCGACTTCTGGGAATCTGACTGCCAAGTCATCGAACGGAGGAAGTGTCGATGAACGCATCGACTCGGGGGTCGCCAACAGCGGTTCGGACAGTCGTGTTCTGCTCAGCACCGGCAGCGATCAGCTGCGCTCTTCAGGCTCCTTCCGTAACTCGGGAATCCTCTCTTCCAACGGCTTGGGGTCGTCGTCCAGGGGTATATCGAGCGGAGATGAGCGCCAGTCATTGATCCCTGTCGTTCATCCTCCGTCATTCTTCGATAAGTTCCAGCCGGAAGCTGCCCTCGCAGCAATGAATACCGTCGAGGAGGCGATGCTGCAACACGCGCTGTCCGAGGACAACTCACCTGGTGGAGAGCAGCTCCGAGAGAGCCTGCGCTTTTTGAAAGAGCAGGTCGAGTTGGTGCACGACTACGTTTTGGAGAAACGCAACCAGCGCCACACCGCCGTCGAGTCGGCGTTCGGAGAGAGCTTTGAGGAGAAGAAGCAGCGCCTCCGAATGTCTTCCCGTCATTTGGGCACGTTGGGGTCGAGCAAGTGGGACTGCGTTGCCTTCATCGTCAAATCAAACGACGACCTTCGCCAGGAAGTGCTGTGCCAGCAACTTATTCGTCAGATCCAGGACATTTTCCAGAGCGCCGACCTTCCGTTGCGTCTGCTGCCCTACTCGATCATCGCGACGTCCGCGTCCACGGGCATGATTGAGTACGTGAAGAATGCCGTGTCGCTCGATGGTCTGAAGAAGCGAAAGGGGTACACGACACTTGACGAGCATTTCCGGAAGACGTACAGCGGGACCGACTCAGCCCTGTACAAGTCCGCGATGAGTAACTTCGTGCGCAGCATGGCTGCGTACTCACTCGTGTGCTATTTCCTGCAGATCAAGGATCGCCACAACGGCAACATCATGATTGACAGCGAAGGCCACGTGGTGCACATTGACTTTGGGTTTATCCTGGGCATCGCTCCTGGCGGCAGGTTCAGTCTCGAGACCGCCCCGTTCAAGCTGACAGCCGAGATGGTCGAGGCCATGGGCGGCACGCAGTCAGAGTACTTCAAGGCTTTCGTCATCTTCCTAATCCAAGGGTTCCTGGCGCTGCAGGTAAGTGGCCGCAGTGCCTATCTATATTTTCGTGAGTTCGTTTGTCTGACTCGCAATTGGGATGGTGTGTTTGTCCTTAGCAACACGCGGACACGCTCCTGATGATGATCGCCATCATGGCCCAAGAGTCGTCGTGCCCGTGCTTTCTGTCGCAACACCCGCGCGACGTGCTCAACAACACCAAGCACTTGTTCCGTCTCGACTTGGACCAGGGCGAGGTCATCAAGTACGTGCTATCGCTGGTGCGGCGGAGCCACAATAGCTACCGCACACGCCAGTACGACGTCTTCCAGCGGATGACAAACGGCATCCAGCCGTAGGTGGTTGCCACCATATATGGCCGAGTGCCTCTGCAGATTTGACTGTGCGTCAATAGACAAGTGTTTTCTGGAGTCGAAAGGGTCGGTTCCCATTGCAGTATGCATATGTTGTGGTGTGGCGACGAGAACCGTCTTTAGTAGTACGACCGATGCTGGCCGAGTCGGTCAGTTACTGACTCAAGGACTTGGGCGGGCGGCCTGGTCGCTTGACACCCGTGCTGCTGGTGTCTTGCGACGCGAACGGGTTCTTGGACGACTTCTTGAGCTTGGCGACGGGGATGCGGTCGAGCGAGAAGCGGTTCTTGGAAATCGACGACGTGAGCAGGCTGTTGGTCTCTTGGGCTGTGTGGCAAGCAAACCTCTCAGTCAGTCCGCGGCCACAACAGTAACCAGCCGCCGTAACAGTAAGCGCTAAGGAAACGTACAGCTCTGAGCGAGAGGAATGTCAACCGACGAAGAGGACTCCTGAGAAGCCCCGGTCAGGTCGTCCTCTTGCGAGTAGACGACTTTATTAGCCTTTGAGGGCTGCGGCTTCATCGGCGGCGTCGCGACCGGCTCCTCTTCCAAGTCTAGTAGATACAGAGACCACCGATCAACACACGAAAAGCAAGCACGCAAGCCTGTAGACGCGCGCTCACTAACCGTTCTTGGTCAGGTCGGCCAGGAGGCTCTGCGAGTAGTCAAGCTGCTCGTCGTCCGACGAATCGCTGTCGGATGACGAGGACTTCGCGATTACCACGGGAGCGAGCGACTGCGCTGCTTTCTTTGCGATCAGCGCCTTCCTCAGCTGCGAGCGGCGGTCGTCAGAGTCCGTGTCGGACTCCGAGTCAGTAGACGAATCCACCTGCTTCATGACAACGCTCGTCGGTGTCGTAGGCTTCTCGGAGACAATAGTCATCGGAGAGGGCGTGGCGTCTTTGCTGGTGCTGCTCGACATGTTCTTCTTCTTGTCATTGGCGATGATGGATCGCGCCGCGTTCACTCTGTCCTGAAAAGTGAACACCTTCGGTGAACGCTCGGAAGAACGAGCTTCTGCAGAAGGCTTGGCAGTCTCTGACTTCGCAACGCTAGCAGGTTGGCCGGGCTTCTTCGCCTCCTTGGCTGACGCCTCAGGGGCGACGACAGCGGGAGCAGCGGCGACGGCGGCTTCAGCTGCTGCCTTGTCCGCCTTTGCGGGTCGCCCAGGCTTCTTCTTCGGCTTCGGCTCCTCAACTTGGCCGGCTGCAGCAGCAGCAGCGGCGGCGGCTTCTGCTGCCTCCTTATCAGCCTTCGACGGCCGTCCAAGCTTCTTCTTTGGCTTCGGCTCCTCAACTTGGCCGGCTGCAGCAGCAGCGGTGGCGGCGGCTTCTGCTGCCTCCTTATCAGCCTTCGACGGCCGTCCAAGCTTCTTCTTCGGCTTCGATTCCTCGACTGGCTTACCTGTGGCAGCGGCAACAGTGGCAGTGGCTTCAGCTGCCTCCTTGTCTGCCTTTGACGGTCGTCCAAGCTTCTTCTTCGGCTTCGGCTCCTCAGTTTGAGCTTCTGTCGTAGCAGCGGCGGCAGCAGCTGCCGCCTTGTCAGCGTTGGACGGGCGGCCGAGCTTCTTCTTTGGCTTAATCTCGCCCGCAGGTCCAACAGGAGTCTCGGTCTTTGCCTTCTTCGCCTTGGTACCAACCACGGTGGTATTATCGCTCACCGTCTCTTGTGACGACGGTACTTCGGGGGATTTCTCGGGCGTAGCCTTCTTCGACTTGTTCTTCTCAGCGCTAGTCTTCGTCGCCTTCACAGTCTCAGCATTTGCGTCGGTCTCGGTCTTCTGACGCTTCGCTGCAGGCTGCTTCAGGTCGGTAGCAACCTTAGCATCCGCCTTCTTCTTCTTAGCCTTACGAGCGGTATTCGCCTCGGTCGCAGCAACCTCTGCAGCGGCGGACTTTGTGGGTGAAGGAAAACTCGCCGCCGGCTCGCTGGGCTTCTCGACGGACTTCTTCACCTTGGTCGACGTCGTCTCTTGAGCAGCAGACGCGCTCTTCTCCTTGACCGACTCCTTCTTTGGCGCGTTCTCGCCCTTCGGCTTCTTCACTGTAGGCGCCGAAGCCGCATCCGCGCCGTGGAGCTTAGCAGTATCCTCCGCGCCGCGCGCACGCTTGGTATTGTTACCTGCTGCGTCCTTGGCCTGTGCGTCTTTGCTCGGCTTGCTGTGCGCGTCCTTGGCGAGAGCAACTGGCTTCGCTGAAGCGTCCACGGCGGCCGGCTTGTTCTGCTTGGTCTTCACCTCCTGTTGTTTGGTCTGCTCCTGCTGCTTGTTCTTGTTCTTCTTGCCCACCCCGTCGACGTGCGACGGCGGGAGCGCCAGTGGCTTGGCCCCGGCGTTGCTGGCGCTGTGCCCGTCCTTCTTGTAGCGGTTCAGCACCACGTAGACCTGCTCCATGTTGTCGAACACGTTGCCGACCTGCACGTTCTTGGCCAGGTCCACGAAGAAGTGCGAGCCAGCCTTCCTGCCCGCGTGGTGCGCGCCCGCCCGCCGGTTCACCACCATCTCGGGGCTCACGCACTTCTGGATGCGCAGCTCGCGGCTGAGCGGGGACTTGTGCGGGAACACGCGCGCGTACTCGTCCACCACGAAGCGCTCGAGCTCGCCCACCGAGCGCGCGCGCGGCGTCTGCATCAGCAGCACCTGCTCCTCGTACGGCAGCATCGCCAGCAGCACCATCTCGCCCTCCATCGCCGTCGACGCCTCGCTCATCGTCGCCGCCGCCGCGACCAGCTGGAGAGCCCTCGCGAATTGGAAATGGCAGGACGAGAAAGCGCGGGGATTTAGTTGGTGTGAGCCACACAAACTGTTTGCTCCCCGCTTGTACAGAATTTCCTGTCCAATCTTATTGGACCAAAAAAATGTCCGGTTTGTCAAAAGCCCTTTTTTGCGATTATTTCTGTTGTACGGCCAGGTAAAAATGGAACCATTCAAGGCTCTGAGGATTTAGCCGCTGTTTCACACCTGATTTTTACACCTGATTTACCTAATATTGCTGATTGGTTTGTTTTTACAAATTTGGCTTAGCCAAAAAACAAGTCACTAATTTTACCACACCAAGTTTTTTTCAACTTCACGGTGAATGGCCCTGATTTGCTATTTTTATAAATATCAGCCTAAAAAATGCAAATTAGATTTTTGCCAATCATATGCCATTTTAGAACAGCCAAGGTTTTTTGTTGAGAAACCGGACAAGTTTTCTCACTTAGCAAAAAATATTTAAATAATATTATGAATATGCACAATTCTAGAAAAATGACAACAGCATCCAGAGGGTGCATGAAAGCGAGGACCCACATCGGCCCCGAGCGCGGCAAGCACTAGCGCTCGTTCAAATCGTCTTACGTCCAGATTACGTGTATTGTCGAACCTATCCCGGTGTTCGACTTGAGACCTTCAGTTCCCAGGAGCAACACACTGTCATTAGAAGTTGCATAAATATAAACAACCCGATTCCCTCGATGGACGCTTCAGATAGAGATGGACGCATTGAACGAGCGATATGGTGGGTCGTAGCAGACGCGTTTGCGAGACGGGGTGGGTGAGTAAACGTGTCTGTGCTGCAGGTCGTGCGTGGGAGGCGGTAACAAGAGCATCTAGGCGTGTAGTTGGAAGT